>JADNRY010000770.1:0-27170 GCA_015501585.1 Rhodocollybia butyracea
GGAGACCGGCTAGCCACAGGGAGAACTACAACGTGAGACTCGAGTATGCATGCTCCCAGAGTATATATCTAATATCTTGTCCCCAGCATTTAAACGAGCCATCCGGGCGTACTTCGATCTCAATGGTAATGTCATTTTTCATCGATATTTAAAGTCCCACTCATTTATATGACCATAAAATATTCTAGCCTGAATATAACATGCGTCCTGTGTTGTGAAAACTGGACCGGGCTGTTTCGAAAAGCCAGTACGGCTACGATTTGCCTAATATGGAAATCACATAAGGACTGCGAAAGGACGCTTTGCATGTCGTACATGACAACCAATGATTTGATCATTGTTCATTGCTTTTACAAAGCAAGGAATCTCTGCCAAATACATCTACGCTGGCATATTCGACCAGATCTCTCTCTCTCCCAGATGCTTATACTTATCTGGCCAATGTCTAGTTCCGTACTATCCGGGAGGAGCCTTATTCGTTAGCTGTTGGTGTTGTATCCTTCATTGAAGGTGAATATACTCTCTAGCGCCCACGCTACTACGCGATGAGCCGTTGTACGCAGTAACGAGTTTAATCTGACATCAATACCTTTAGATCGGGGCTTTTGGGTGCAGCGATGTTAGCTGATAAGCTGAGCTCCGGATGGACAGACGATAGCTACTAAACGGATAACGCAGAAGTCAATCCGCCGACGAATATCCGTCTGTAGGATAGTATTGAAGATACCTTGTAATGACACCGAAATCTGATTCAACGACTGCTGATTTGTTTAGGGATACTATACTGCGGAACCCGAATCTATAGGTACGATAACCGTGCAGGAGAACCGCATTGGACCGCATTGAGCAGCATTGTTTGTAACTTGGGACTCCTGAGTCCAGAGTCCTGAGCGGGCATGAGGGTGTATGGCTGTCCTCAATCACCAAAACAGGTCAGCCATATTTGATGAATTCGTCCGTTCCACCCCGTTCTGGCCCTGGCCGCTCTAGTTTCGATGGCTTGAAGGATCGAAGTTGGCGTTGGGCGATGTTGGAGACATGATTTATATCAAGGTGGGGCGACCTCGGTTCCCTTACAGATCGGCAGTTCATCGGAAGGCCCCAAATAAGTAGGACCGGGGAGTGAAACTTTCAACTTTTTCTCTCTGATGATGCGAAACAGCTGGGCTGAATACAACATAGTTTTGCGAACCTGCAAAGCGAGGAGCCGCGAGGGTCGTTTGCAGGACCCCTTTCCGCACCCGGGTGAAACTAGTTGTGAGTTGGGTATCAGGATTCAGTATCATCATGATCTAGCCCTGTGATTCTGTACAACATTCTTTGACAACACATTTTGGTCAGGTTGCTATTCAAGTTGAATTTGGATGCCATGGCGTGTACTCGGAGTGGCTGCTCTTGGCTCATGAATGCATCTGAAATGGGATACTAAGTAGAGTAGGCTTGTCTTGGAGTCTTGGGGCGCTGTCACCGAGCGGACCGCAGCCGCTTCTCTCGAGTTGAAGTTTGAACATGTGTCGTGTTGCAATCAAGTCACCGCTTGCAGAGCACTATGGACAACTGGCAACTGGCAACTGGGTGATTATTCGTCGCAGGATCCACGCTGTTTCACAGCAGCTATCATATACGGAATCTGATGCATCCGTCAGGTATGATATTAACCGACTTGTAAAAGTGGCAAGGTATGTATATGAATGAATAACTGCTGTGTGAGTGCGATGGTGATACAATGCATGCAAAACGAACAAAGGCCGCAGCCATGATAAGGATAGAGTCTTCTGGCCAGATGACCGGTGCACAAAGCCAAGTACGAGAGAGAATGCGAAAAGACGTTATTTACGATGCGAAAGACGCAAGCGGCGATGGATGTTCTATTGATTAGGTTTATAAGACGCTGATATTGTCAGAAAGGAGCAAGACAAACCTAAAAGCGGTGAACATGCAGGTCAAAGACAGCTTGAATCAAAAAACCCAAGTGTGCCAGCTATTTTTGGGCACGATATGGATGGACGTGATGCCTGGGTTTGCGGGGGTTGAGTGAAAGACCGCTCGCAGGTACTAGGGCGGTGCCCGTTACACGCTCTTTCGCAGGACAAAGTCAGCCGATTCGTCGCTAACTTCTCTTTTCCGCTTTGAAGGGCGTTGTGTGTAGGGTGGATGTGAGAGATCTTCATCTAGATCGGGTAGTAGTTCGAACTTTAGAAAAGTAGGAGAATGATATGGCAGAGGCTTTGGTGCAATGAGTGGAGCATTGCAGATGACGTGTAGAGACTGCGGACGAGGAGGGGGAGTGAGAGACAAGTCAGACGAGGCTGAAGAGCCGTTATCTGAAGGCGAAGAGGGACTATGGGATGATGAGGATGGGAAGTAGATGGATGGGGAGAACTTACAGTGGAGATAACCTGGCCAGCGGGAAGAATACTGTGGCCAGCACCTGTTTGAGTCAGCTATAGAGAGATGAGCAAAAGCGGGATAATAATCCATTGTTGGGGGAAAGGAAGAAAGAGAAGCGGGAAGGAAGTGGTCTTATATTGGGATGGAGTGAGACAGTGACAGAACAGACTCCGATGAGCCGTAAACGGAGTATAGCGTTTTGGTGGGAGCGCCGCCCCTGGTGATACGTAATACGAATAAGTTTTGGCCATGCCGCTTTTGTAAAATACATCGGGTGTAGCACCCCAAGCCATCTGCGTAAAATAATTCAGTTTTCCAGGGAACTGCGGTGGCCGGTAGCCCCTTGTACAACATAGTTGATCAAGTTACGCGTCCAAATTTGACTTTTTTTCCACGCAACGTAGCTTTCCATCAAACGTCCAGAATCATAACTTTGCGCAAGGTAAAGGTCAGTGTCACTTAATTTTAACCTACAACTTGTCCTAAGTATACCGTGCATCACACGCTTCAGTTTGTTTTAGATGCTCAGGTCTTTCTGTCTGCCACGCAGACTGCCAGCTGCCACACGCTTTTTATCTTCTCTCCAGCGAACATCAGTACATTATCCGTATTTTGTCCCAAGAAACTCCAATGGAAGCCTTCCTGTGTACACGGACATCAGAAACGGAGGCACGCGTTTTCTGCTCTCCATCCGCAATATAGACGGCGATGCATCTGTAAGTTTTCAATGTCTTTTATGACCGGAATCCAATACCATTCATAGGCCCTGGCAAACTCCCTGTCCACCGAATTATTTGCTCCAGGTTCTCCGGAAGCTATGAAGCTCCAGATCAGCGTTGTTCGCTCAAAACATCTGATAATACAAGGTGGCAAATGGAAACACAATGTTGTGGAATGGCTGGTGAAAAAGGGCTTTTAAGTTTAGTGATGCAGGTGGATTTCGCGTTTTCAGTTAGATTTGCCAATGGTTCTACCGGTGACCAGGGTTCACATGTTTTGGTGGTTCTGTAGACATTACAACTTTATAATTACCGTCTACCTAGAGCAATTACGTTTTATCACACGGCCCTCCGCAATCGATGAAACCGTGAAACGGCTTCCGTTGGAAATTTTTTTGTTATCAACTCTCACCATGACTAGCCCAAACTCTTCTCCGGTTCCACAAGGTGCTGTAGCTGGCGGTACTGCTACTCCTTCTATTGCACCTTCACGCTCTGTTCAACGAGATGGCCCAAACTCTAGTCTCGGAACTTTTGGCGTTCGTGCCATATACTTGTAAAAACAACACTGCTAAAAATCTTTTCTATAGGTCAAAAGCGGTCTTGCCCAAATGCTAAAGGTGAATAGCACGCCACCGTTCCAAGCCCGCAGCTGATCCTTGTTTTTTTCCACGTAAACTGGGAGGAGTCATCATGGATGTTATCAACCCAGAACAGGTCTGTACATGTTCAATTCCGATGTCGGTCTCGTCCTACCGTTTTATCTCGACGCGATGTAGGCCCGCATAGCCGAGGAAGCCGGCGCCGTTGCAGTCATGGCTCTGGAGCGAGTTCCCGCTGATATTCGCGCTGAAGGTGGTGTTGCCAGAATGAGGTAGCAACGCCTCCATTGTGCATTTCAAAATCTTGCTCACAATGCCCCTCGTATCCAGCGATCCAGCGATGATCAAGTCTATCGTTGGTAAAAGCTGCATAATGATATGTACAAGTATCCATTCAATTAACAGATCTCTTTAGACGCGGTCACTATTCCGGTTATGGCCAAATGTCGGATTGGCCACTTTGTGGAGGCTCAGGTATGCATTCTTCACGTTTCAAGCCTCCAATGTAATTCATTCCTTTTCTACAGATCTTACAAGCAGTCGGGGTCGACTATATCGATGAATCCGAGGTTCTGACTCCGGCTGACGAAGAACATCACATCAACAAGCACAACTTCAAAATTCCGTTCGTATGCGGTGCTCGCGACCTCGGCGAAGCTCTACGTCGTATCTCTGAAGGCGCAGCATTCATCCGTACAAAAGGCGAAGCAGGAACCGGGAACATCGTTGAAGCGTAAGTAACAAAAAAAGTATGTCCACGATGACAGGTTCTCAAGAACCATACCGTTGTTCTCTCAAGTGTCCGCCATGAACGCGCTGTAAATAGCGAGATCCGAAAAGCTAGTGCAATGAATGAAGAGGAGTTATACTCCTATGCCAAGCAGATCCAAGCCCCTTTTCATCTCCTGAAGGAAACGGCACGGCTAAAGCGTCTTCCTGTAGTCAATTTCGCTGCAGGAGGCATTGCTACACCTGGTATAATCCATTTTTATATTCGTTTGTTCGGCGTCATGTTTATATCATTTACAGCGGATGCTGCTTTGATGATGCAGTTGGGGTGCGATGGAGGTATGATAACCATCCTCAAACTCGTGTTCGACAGATCCTTAGTGTTTGTTCCTTGTAGTTTTCGTTGGATCAGGCATCTTCAAAGTACGTCAATATCATAGTCATCTTGAGTCTCTGATACTGATGAAATGGATCCCAATAGTCTGGTGATGCGCCTAAACGTGCTCGTGCAATTGTTCAAGCTGTAGGCATCGGATTCTTCTTGAATCTGCATTGTATGTAAAACGTTTCTTCCAGGTAACTCATTACAACAACCCCAAAACACTAGCAGAGGTATGATACGTGTTATTAGTTGTCGGGTATCTATCAACCGCTGAATTCTCCCGTTCTGAAAGGTCTCCGAGGATCTGGGACCCGCAATGGTTGGGCTCACGATGTAAGTGATTGGCTATGTGATCTATCTTGTAACCAGCTTATTTCTACGCAACAGAGACGACAAACTCACCGGAGGACGGCTTGCGGCACGCGGTTGGTAGTTCGCCAACTTGTTTACGAAGTACGGTAGTTTCAAGGCAGCAGTCGACAAGCAGTCGACATAACGTCATTAAAATTATAGATAAAATTAACGTATTAAAGTGTATGTAGGTACTCTGAAATACGCCGTTCCGGCGCTTGGTTGTCTCCAGACTGAGGGAACTTAGACGCTTGATCCTGTTGGGCGCTAATGTGGAGTGTGACATCATTGAATCCTTTTTTTACGCTCCGCCATGTTTTCCGACAAAGTCAAAGCCAACGAAGGCGGCGACGCGAAAGAGACGCTGCAGCAGTTTGTTTCTGTAAGCATCATATTACCATCTGCACTAGGCAGCTTATAACACGCGTTCAAACGTATAGCTTAGGCCTAATGGTCAATACACTTTCGACAGCGAGCGGGGCGCCTCTCAGTCGGAAATCTGTCGAGACGATCCAAATAACCATGAATGTATAAAGGTGAGATCACCCTTTCTCAAGTTACTGTACCTACATGATACAGTTTCTCCTGAACGCGTACGAATTGTTAATTTTTCGTTCCTGGTTGTATATCTAGGTTCGGATGAATTCAAAGCAGATGTTCGAAGCCATGCAGGTGCGTTGTCGAATTATTTTTGTCGAACGGTTTAATTCTCATTGGTGTTTCACAGTCCCTTGGCTTCTACTGCGCGCTCCCTATAGAGCCTGGAAAGACATACATGGAATGTAGACCTTTACCGAAGTAATCTGTATCAATCCCAGGATGAATAGATGGACATGTGAGACGGCGGCGTATGGATTAAGACTTGATTCTACGCTAACCGACGCGCGGCAACGTCTCAGCTGGCCTCCCATACCTGGATGAAAAATTAATCAAACACTTAACTTTCTAATGGGCTTCTGACCTCATGTAGAAGATTAGATCGAATCACCGGCGAAAGGGAAAGGGAGAGGGTCAAAAGCGGAACTGGAATGATGAGAGTAGCCAGGCCACACAGGCACGACGTCAATTATCACAAGTGAACTAGCCAGAAGAAAGGTGATTTTTGATATTTAAAATATACACTTGGCAGAAATACTTTGATATGAGGTATGAAAGGGTAAGGAAGGAAAAGATTCACTGCGCTGTCTTGCAGTAGATTTTGTGCATGGGCCATGCCTTTCGCTGACTATAGTGAGCGGAATCAATATCGAGCGGGAAGCTAGGTGAAACATCTTTACCATTCTTTTCCGCAATAAAACACCAATTTGCATCTTCCGCATTTTTGTAAATCCTTACCAGGACTGATCGACTCGCAGAAACCACATTGGTGAGGGTTTCTATGCTTCCACTGCGCAGAAACATCGGGTTTGGTTTCCTTTGACCGACTACCTTATCCCGGACACTCGTAGCTGCACGTTTCTTAGGCGAAATGGACGAACCACCTTGTGCCACAACGTTATCGATTTTCTCGAGCTCGGAGACCAATAAGCTCGGGACAAAGTCGTCGGAAGTTACCTGCCATATGAGTGGTGTACAGGAAGGCAAGTCGACTTTGGTCAAAAACGTCGGTAGTCAGCTTGAACTTCTGTTTCGGGGTAGTATAAGTTGCTCGGACCCTATGTAAATTAGTCTCTTTGAAATGATTATTTGAGTATGACATACTTACCAAGTAGGCTTGTTCCCCCAGTCCCAGTCGTGATGAAGATAAGTCAAGAGCGACATGAAACGATCCGCTTGATATTTTGTCATTGCATCGTAATCGTGGTGAGAGTAGTTGCCACAGTTGCAAGCCTCAGGAAAGATCATAACGATGAGGAAATGCGATATCGTGTCATCGCAGAAAACAAGGTCCCCCAATCACTCTGGATGGATTTGAGTAAGGATATTCAGTGAAAGACTCCATTCGTACATACCGAACGTTTGGCTGACGATTTGACGATCTACGATTCAGTTAAACATCTTAGTACGCAAGAAGTTGGAATAAGAATGCCCACCTCATATCGATAAAGGATCGGAGTCCAATTATTCCTGTATACAACCTCCGGTTTCGTATCCTTGTTGTCATCACACCATTGCGCTACTTCCTCGATGACTGCCTTGCGTGCAAAAAAGTCCAGTTTACTCAAATCCGTCGCGTTGTCTGGATGCCCGCGGAACTTCTGCGTAACATCGTTCATGAAGACACCGAGACCGGTGCACTGAGAAAGACGTTTCGTAGCGCAGGTTTCGGACCTGTTGACCATCATCATGGGCGAAAAACTGGATAGTATGGATATCTTGGAGTTTTAGCCTACTGAAAGAACCTACTAAGGCAGTCTTGAAAATGCAGAGCCAAGAGCTTCCATTGTAGAGGAACCTTGCTCCGGGAGGAGTAATGCCTATTATGAGGGAGTGAAGAAACGTATGGATCTTAATAAGAGAATGTCGCAAGTCTAATCTAAGCGAATATCTTATCTCACGGCGAAAGTTTACCACTGCCAGGAAGACGAAATTCCAATTTCATCAACACATCGCATTCAGCAGTTACTTCAGGTGTTATTGGCGGCGTCGACAAGATCGACTTTGGGTCCAAGAACCAATTTGCTGTTTGCTGGCCAACTGCTTTAGGGACTGTCTATTTATACGTACGGGCGTTTGAGATATTATCACTGTCACATCGAAAGAACTGTCCAATATCTGGTCCACTAATGTACCTTTCCGTGACCTTGAAGAGACATCCGAGTCCAGTCAAAGAGGTGTTCCTCGGTCATCAGTTAGTTTTGCGGGGTGAAAGTCATTTCAGCACCAGAAAGAGCAATGGACAGGAAAAAACGAAACTGCGTCAGAACGAGAAACTGCAGGGATATATCCTTCGACGTCGACCTACAAATTAACCTCTGGTAATACACGATAATGATGAATACATACTACACCTGAATGGCAGAAAATAACGAATGTGCTGTGCGAACCTAGTCATCCTTTTCCGCGCGTTCTAGCGCTTGTCGTTTCCGTGCACCACTTCCACTAGAAGCGACATGAGAATAAGAACAAAACTCGATACGGACCACTTACCCCGCAGAATCCAGCCCTCTTTTCTTACCAGTACTAGCCTCAGACAAGAACTGATTAACACCGAAGACATCCGACGTGTCTTTCTCAAATTGTACAGGACCTTCGCGGATTTCTTGAGAATCCGCGCCCTCAAACCCAACCTTGGGGACACCAAGGCTAAATCGGTCATTATCCAATGCTTTCCCAATACCCTCATCCGTCCCGCCTCCAAACGACTCCTCATTGCCCTGTTCGATGTTTCCGCGAGCTTTGTAGATAGCCGCGGCGGCAGTCGAACCATGGAACAAGGGCTTATCATATAGGTTGTAGGATTCGTCGGTACCAAAAATCTGCTGACAGCGATTCCTGGTTGAATAGACGAGAATCGAGCATAGACTCTTTGGACATTGTAGGTTTGGCCAAACCAAGAGCGACCTTTTCAGAGATGTCTCGATTCTGCTGCCGTGCGAGCTGCTTGGCACGCTGCTCCTGACCCATGTTGCTCATTCTCATCTCCCGTTCACGCTCCCTCCTCTTTTCCTTTCTCATATCGTCACGGATCTTCCTAGCCTCCTCATCCTCTGCGCTATCCTCCGACTCCGAGCCACTGCCAGTATCGCTATCGCTTCCGTATGCAGCTAATGATGATTTCAGGGCAGCCTGAGAGGCGGCTGTGGGCTTTGAAACGATACCACTACGCTCATCTCTAGCGCGTTGAGCAAGGACACGAAGGGTTTCTTCTTTTGTTGCCTTCTCTTTCTGGGCGAGTTTCTGCTGCATCAAGGATCGCTGTCGAACTTCTTCTCGTGCATGGCGGTCGGCAACAAATAAAGCCTCTGAGAATTTGGCGAAATTGTCGTTGATGTGTACCTAAAAACATGAGAGCGAGAATTACACATAATGAATCTACTCACATCTTGCAGACCTCGCCCATCAGCAGCCAGCCGTTTGTCTAAGGGAATGGTAAAACCCTTGTTATTTTTCCAGTTGGAGATACAGGGTGGAATCATCCACTCTTTCTGTTCGGCGGCTGTCGCTTTTCTCGGAGGACTGCGAAGAACTGGAGGTGGAGGACTGGGAGGTCCTCTAGGAATCTTCTTGTGCTTGAAACGAGGGGTTCTAATGGATCCTCCACAATTTCTGACATTTTGATGATTCTCTGTTTAAGGCCATCTCCATTTTTGTTGACCTGGTGTGTATCGGATGAATGAAGTCTTTCCTTGACTGTCGGGAACGTTTTTTGGCTGGGCTGCCTTGATTTTAACCAGTTACGAGCTTTTCAAGGGCGGCTCGGGTCTTTTCTGCAGTTTCTTGTACTTCTTCCTCCGACGGACGCTCCATTACCCGTGCCGAGTCGTCAATATCTTTGCGTTGTGCAAGAGGAACTAGGTCTTTGAATTGAGACTGCACTATTTTACCGTGTCGTTGTCCTTGATGGGCGATAGCATCGTAACGAACATTGCCTTCACTGTCGACTTGAAGGGCGAGTGTGTTTCCAGAAGAAGCCTGTGATAATTTGTGAGCCATTCGTGACACATAAGCTTTTATTTACCTTTTTCCGACCCATCTCGAGAGGATATTGAGCTACATGGCATTCCGGATAAGCACCTCCATCGCCTGAAAGAAATTAGGACATTGAATGATGTTTTCAAATGCTTGTAGCGCACCGTAATCCTCAAGCTTTGAAGGTCTCCAGCCCATTCTTTGGCCGTAAGGAGGAACAGTAAACCGAGCAATAACTTGCTGTGAAGTAGGAGCTGGCTGAGCATACTCGGTGAAGTCGTCCTCGTCGTTCTCGATGGTATGTAAAGGTTTGGGAAGAGCACTTCAAGAACATCAGAAAAGGACAAAGATGAACACAAAACAACTGACGCTGCGAGGGCACTCATGATGGTTCAATGACAAGTTATCAGCCCGAACACGTGAGTGAAAAGTCGGGTAAGGCGGTGGCACTGTATAGCTTCTCTGACTTCTTTTTTATCTTTCTTCATCTACAATGCTCGACCATTGCTCAATATCTCATAAAGGTTCTTAATTTCTGTCACACTCCTCCACAAATTCCAACATTATCTTAGGAGGAATCGTTTTATGGTCTCGGTCATTCACTCCGGAGGCTTCCCAAATCACGTCTTCCGCGGCTTCTCCGGTCAATTCCCTCATAAGAGAAGCCTTGATTGAAAGCAGGAATACAAGCGAAAAATACGAAAAGGACAGCTACGCTGTGAAATGGACGTTCGTGAACGATCTTGAGCTTATATTCGTTGTGCGTATCTGGTATGCCAATCATTTCTTTTACTCAGTTTTGGAAAATTAGGTTGCATATCAACGAATTCTCCAGCTTACATACGTAGACGAGCTTCTGGCAACTCTCAAATCTCTCTTTCTCAAACTATACCAACCAGTCCTTACGACGTTCGTTGCTTCTCTGCATGCTGGAAAGAACGCCAAAAATTCTGCTGCTGAAGTTGTTGCTTCTTCAAACTTTGCTTCTGCTTTCGAAGGCTGGGATAAATACTTCGACGCATTGTTAAAGAAATTCGAAGATAAAGCTGCTCAGGTATAGTGATATCTCCTACTCTCGGACCCTAGAGTTTCACAAATATCTTAAGGAGCGTAAGTCTCGACTGCGAGGCCCTATTCATCCGCAGCCCGCTGTCGATCCTCCGCCTGTTTTGGATGAACAGAGTACAGGTAATATGATCTTGGTAACATTGAATTTTTCCGCTAACTGTCTGTAGAACCTTCACAGTCGGAAGATACTGCGCAGGACGAACAACAAATAGCCCGAAATGTCCACGCAATCAAAGCACGCTTGCGGGGTCGTGGACGACGACCCGGAAGACCAAACGTGCGGTCTATGGACTCGGGAAGCGGGAGAGATAGTATCCCTAATTCAGAGTGCGTCAGGTCATAACTTTTGTCTATCTCCGTCTCATCTCAGACCAGTACGGAAACTACCCCAAAGCGTAAAGCTACAAAGAAGGCTGGTCGCAAATGGGGAGACGAAGCACCAACCGAGGCCGACATGGATTCTCTCAATTACAGTATCGAGAAATCCGATGCGAATGACATGGGCTCATCACAAGATTTGCAATCACTTGTCGATGAAACCTCTCTGGGCTCGCGCACCAAAGATGGATTGTACGAAGTCAAGGATTGGGAGTTTGACATTGACAATACAGTGTCTGAAGCACTCAAAGTAACTGAAGTGCAGCCTGCTTCGACATCTGCCAGTTCTTTGGGAACCCTTGGCTCTTTCTTCTCGAGGCTTACAGGATCCAAAACACTTAGTGACGAGGACCTAAAACCCGTTCTGGATGCCATGAAACAACACCTTATGAAGAAAAATGTGGCAATGGAGATTGCTGATAAAGTTTGTGAAGGTGTAGGCGAAGGCTTGATTGGAAAGAAGGTCGGAGGTTTCCAGAGTAAGACCGCCCCTTCCACGTAGTTCATCATATCTAACTTTCTTACAGCCACGAATAGCGCCGTTCGAATGGCACTCTCAACGTCTTTGACAAGGATTTTGACTCCAAGAACCTCTACGGATTTGCTGCTATCTATAAGAACCAAATTATCATCTCCCCTTACATCGACACAACAGCGTGTGCCTTATTCGATGACATTTGTCGGTGTCAACGGTGTGGGCAAGAGCACCAACTTGTCTAAAGTCTGCTTCTGGCTCATTCAAAATGGTCTTCGAGTCCTTATAGCCGCATGTGATACGTTTAGAAGTGGTGCTGTCGAACAACTCAGAGTGCATGTTCGGAATCTCAGCATGTTAGGAGTTGATGGTGCTGGTGACAGCAAAGGTCGAGTAGAGCTTTTCGAGCGTGGGTATGGCAAGGACGCTGCGGGTATCGCTAGGGAAGCCATCTCCTATGGTAAGAATCTATCTACCGTTTTCACGGATAATGATCCCAAAGTTGTGTATAGCTCGCGATAACGATTTTGACGTCGTGTTGATTGATACGGCCGGACGTATGCAAGACAACGAAGTGAGTGATTTTTACAAATCTAGGTGAAAGTGAACTAAGATGTTATTAGCCTCTCATGCGTGCACTCGCAAAGGTACCTCTTTTTTTGTATAAATTTGATCATCGTGCGATTCTCCTATAACCTCGTTGCTAGCTCGTCTCGGTTAACAACCCCGACAAGATCATTTTCGTCGGTGAAGCTCTTGTTGGAAACGAAGCAGTTTGATCAACTAAAAAAATTCGATCGTGCGTTGCGAGATTTCTCTGCTGGCAGTGGAACGAAAAGAAAGGGGCATCGATGGTATGTTGGTCACAAAGTGGGATACCGTAGATGACAAGGTACGATCCATTCATTCATCTGAGGACGGGATTTTTTGGTTTTCAGTCTGGCTCATTGGTTTCCAAGGTCGGAGCGGCGTTGTCGATGACCTACGTTACTGGACAACCCATTATATTTGTTGGGTGTGGTCAGGTAAGGATCATCCTGCAAGTTTATCGACGCCACTAATTCGCCTACTCAGACTTATACTGACCTACGACAATTGAGAGTATCAAATGTTGTAGAAGCTATACTCAGCGATTAGTCGTGTGTATCTGTGAAATCTTAGTGTATCAGATCTAAGTATTGTATTATTTCTTTTGCTTAATTTACGTCCAGTTTCTTTGCGCTTGCGCTTTGTGTGTCAAACCTCGTTGCGGATTGGTGAGCGTTGACGCTGGATAAGAATGAACAGAAAACTTACATTGCTCTCAAGAGACCTCTCAACATGTGAATCAACCTTGGTCCTGGATCAGCTTGAGGACTGTTTGAAAGCTTCATGTAAGTATTGACCTTCAAAGTTTCGTCCCGTGTGGAGTGACACAGTCCGCATGACTACAGCTTCCTTTTTAGTCGAACAATAAAGCCAAGATTGAATGGGACCGATTGAATGAGAACCGTGGGACATTCCTCGCATCTTCCAGTTATTACCCCTTTTAGATTGTGTCGACGCGTTTCTGGGAACAAGGACAAACGCGAATACTAACCCTTTGACCGTCTACACTAATATGAAAACATTCTTAAAAATGGTCGAGGACGCGTCGCTGTGTTGACTTACTATCGCCTTCGTGAATAACACCCTGTGGACCGCGATCAAAAAGAATTTCTTTGTGAAAGCTGCAGTCCTAGTACGTCCTTTCTTTTACAACGTGTCCGAGGATTAAACATACCACCACAAAGACTTTTCTTTGATATATCTCTCGTGGCTGGTTTCCACATCTAAGATCGTTTACACTTCCTCTTCCACCACCACTAACACCTACGAATTCAACGCTTCCACTACGACTACCACCGACACGAGCTAGTCTACACCACATCCGATAGACAGGATGAGTACACCTGCCTTTGACACTGTGGTGAATATGTCGTCGCCGTTACCTTTGTCCGTTGATGACCACTCTCCACATTTCGTCTTTGACGGCCCACCTGGTGTCTTGCCTTCTTCTCTTCCTTACCCAGACCCATCCTACCTTAGCATTCCTCCGGAACGAAAGAAGAAATCTCACGCACGAAAACAGCCCCCCGGGCATATTCCTCGTCCTCGAAATGCTTTCATCCTCTTTCGATGTGACTTTGTTCGCCAAAAGAAGGTCCCGGGCCACGTCGAGGCGAATCATCAAAACATTTCCCGTATCGTCGGTTCTGTCTGGAGGAACATGAGCACCAGCCAGAAAGCTCCATGGATCGAGATGGCCGACATGGAAAAGAAGAACCATGCCAAGGCCCATCCAGGATACAAATATCATCCTGGAAGTGAAGGCCGAGGGAAAGGCACACGGGGCAAGGAGCTCTCCCAGTCGCCTGCGGATTCTTCTAGTCGTATGGCACTTGAACCCTCTGTGCGCGCTGAGTGGACCCCGTCTCCTTCGTGCACCCCTCCCCTTATTCCTTTGAGACGTTCCTCCTCGTGCCCTCCTCCAGGAGCACTTCCGGTTCCGAACACAACCTCTTTCGGCCTACCCCAGATCGATACGCTGGGTATCTCTGCTCCGTTAGTGACAAGGGACGACCTCGCTCGTCGTCCTAGTCGTACAGTGATGTATCAATCTAATATGCTACAAAACTTTTTCATCAACCCTCCAATGCATTCTGCCCCACCCGCATTGTATTCTGTTGACACGCCTGATTTCCTGTGGACGTCTGATCCAGGAAGTGGAGCCCCGTTGACGTCTGGGCCATACACTATCGCACCTCCAGGCGATGCTCCAGGTTGGGATGCTGCGCCGACGAAGCCAGATGCTAGTTATGCATGGTCTGACGCAGTCTTGGGCGCACATGTGGGGAATATCGAGGTAAAATATTTGTTCTTTTAAGCAAGTATGATCTTCTCACTCGTTACTTGTTCTCTAGTCGTACAATTTTGGTTCGAGCTTTCCCTCCGAATGGAGTATTGGTCCCGGACGGCCTACATTCACAAATCCATTCGATTCTGCGCATTCGATGAATGAATCTCTCGCGTGGAACTTTGATCCTTCTTCAGTACCAGAATCGATCGATATGCATGCGGGTCCTACTGGCTTACCCCCCAGTGCCTTTTCCTCCGCTGATCACACTCAACCACCCAATCGTGCTGAAGTAGTTACAGTGGAGGATCTTGGTGATCTTCTCCGATCTCGAATGTCCTTGGTCAAAGGTGACCAGATATTTCCGGATATAGCCAAGGCTGAACGACACTCCCCGCTACTTTCTGAAGCTCAAGAAGAAAAGCCGATGATACAAGATGATAGAATGATTTATTCTACTTACCAGGAGAGCCTCCACGCTCTCGCTTACCCTGCAGGTCCAGAACGCGCTGGAGATCTGTTTCACGGACTTCCCGATGAGAAACAGCAGAACCTGGGTAGTAAAGGGGGTTTTCTTGTTGATTATTTGGAAGACCACTCAGGTGGTCATTATCCAGTAGTTAACCAAGCTCAGGGTCAGTTCAGGTCGAAGAATGAAGGGCCTTCGACCGCATCTTTTCTGGCTAACATGCCACCATTATCTTTCATTGCCTCGTCGTCATCACTTCCTACCTCCAGTCTACCTGGAGGAACTCAGATGCCTGAAATATGGCGTACGGAGGGCGGCTTTTCAAAAGAGGGTTGACCGAATCCTCGCGGACGTTGGGCTCCGAATCAAAAGAAAGAGCGTACTTACGGACGACCAAGGATATTTGACGCGCTCAGTACTAAGTACTGGGACATCGCAGGGCATCGCTAACAATCTGTCATGAATAAATTATCAGAATCAAGGAGGCCGGTCAATGCAGGATTGCGAGGGGTAGTGGGCGGCAGTTAGAGACAGTTCACTGGCCCCATACTCCACTTAAAGTTCCTACTATAGCCATAATTGATTTAGAGCGCCGATGCACTTCTTCCATGTAACATACACACATGATGATACCAATTCAATTCAAACGAATATTTATATGTACTATAATACTTATTCCTGTGTATTCCACCGCTGACATTTCAAAATCGCTCCCGCTTGCAACCAAATGCAAATGCGCCATCATAGTGGCACTACGTTGCTGAGTTTCTCAGGGAAAGGATATGGATAGTTTCCCGGTGTGAACAAGGGAGGCGGCGTGTTGGCGTATTGTAGGTTCATCGATGGACGTCCAGCCTGAGTGAGCTCAGTCATCGAGTTGAATGAATCCGCCCTGGCCCTGGCAGAGTCAAGTGGGGGCACAGGCGAAGAAGCCATTGACGGTGCGACTGCGCTTCTACCTGACATGAACTCAGCAGAGGGAGCAGTATGGTATCTTCGTCGGCGTCGCATGTAAATGAGCACCAGTCCTATGAGAGCAAGGAGACTAACTCCCCCGATTACGCCTCCTACAATAGCACCTAGATTGGTACTGTTCCGCGAAAGAGACGAGGAACCATTGACAGGTAAGGGTGCAGAAGTAGAAGTTGCGGCAGCTGAGGAAGTGTCTACCGCGGACGCTGAGGGAGTGCTTCCTGCAAACGGCGAGAAAGTGCTTGTTGCAAACGCTGAAGAAGCGTTTACTGCGGATGCTGAAGGTAGTATTGGGGGAAATGGCGTGGTAGTGGAGGCGTTACTACCGGTACTCAGTATGGTAGGTGTCGAGGTGGTGGATGGAGAGGTGGTGTCATCGGCAGAGGAGGTATTGGAACTCGAGGAAGACTCGGCTGTAGTCGAACTAACGGACGAGGTGTCAACGGTAGAGGAGGAGGCTGGGGGAGGAATGGACGAGTCAGCAGTAGCGGAGGAGGTATCGGAGGGGACAGTGGAATCCGAGATAGAAGAGGTAGTGGTAGTGGTTGTTTGTGAGCTTCCAGATTTTTGTGGATTATGAGAATGGTTGGAGTTGTTGTTGGGGTTGGAGTTGGAGGGCATTCTCTATAAACCTGAAATTTAGTATACGCCAGATGACATACACCAAGAATTGCTTACCACTTGGGTTCTACGGGTGAGAGATAGCTCACATGGAACTCTTAAACAGATTGATGCGACCAGCACAGAAAAGAGTGAAAGCAAGAAAGGACTACGATCATCGATCAAGTACTGTATTGGGGCGCTTATAATTGACAGATTGATTGGATCAAGATTTTCTGATGGCATGATTATGCCACGCTCAGCTCGGCACACAAAGCCGAAATATCTTCTCAAGGAAACAACATGAGCTCATAAGTCACACTGTTCATGAACTTTCGTGCTTTCTCTTCTTCCGCACGACGAGCGATGCAGATCGTCCCTGTCCCTGTCCGCGCAGACAACTATGCCTACTTGCTTATTGATGAAGCCTCAAAGAAAGCTGCTGCAGTAGACCCCTTCGATGTGCCAACTGTTGTAGCTGCTGCTGAGAGACTCGGTGAATATCTTGTATCTAATGTATGTACGGTACTCACCACACGTAAATTTTAGGCGTTCAGCTAGTTGCGGGGATTACTACGCACCATCACCTTGATCACAGCGGAGGAAACAAGGTAAGTATCTCGTCGTAGTCCACTATCACCTTATCTGAATTATGTATAGGATTTCGTATGTATTTCCTCTGTTGGTTAGTTGCACGCTACATATACATGTGATTAGGCGTCCAAATTCCCCGATGCACCCATCTATGGAGGTAGCGACAAGATACCCGCACTGACCAAGCTGGTAAAGGATAAAGACGAATTTAAGATTGGTGATATCAATATCAAGTGCGTTCGTCGTTCAATTGATCGAATTTCTTCTCAATACGCTATCATAGATGTTTAGCGACACCATGTCATACACAAGACTCTATCTGTTATCATGTAACGGATGCTGTCGGCCGGAAGCATCCAGGAGGCGTCTTTACTGGTGACACTCTCTTCATAGGCGGTTGCGGTCGATTCTTTGAAGGAGTCGGTGCAGAAATGGACGCTGCACTTACATACCTAGGCACTCTACCCGACAAAACCCTCGTCTACAATGGCCATGAGTACACTCAGGGAAACGTTGCTTTCGGCAAGACCGTCGAGCCAGAGAACAAGGCTATTGGTAAACTTGAAGAGTTGGCTCGAACAAACGAGATTACGACTGGTATGACAACTATCGGCGATGAGAAGGAATGGAATGTATTCATGCGATTAGGTAGCACCGCAGTAAGGTGAGCCTTGAACCAACTTTGGTTTATTTTAATTTTGTTCTGACTCTTGTGCTAGAAACTCTGTCAACGCTACCGCTGATACCCCAACAAACGAAGTCATGGACGCGCTTAGAGCTAAGAAGGACAATTTCAGAGGGTAGGCGTCAGTACTTGTCGTCCCTCATTATATTTTGGATGAATCGCATGTAGGCCCAAGCTCTAAACAAATATGATATGTACTATCGAAGTTCAGAATCCTGTTGTAATTTTGGGTGTTTTTTGACGCGATCTCACATCTTCTCAAGGTTCGTCCATCCGGCAAATGTAGTATACAAAGAAGTAGGTAAAAGAAACACGAATTGGAAGATGCTGCATACGCAATTAATTTACTCCGGTACGATTCAGAAGATCCTAATAAGATATTAAAAACGCAGTAAAATGGATATTTGAGTGCACTCACTAAAACGGTCATTTAAAAACCAACAGCTTTACGGACAGCTGCGCGCGCGTATGGGATATACGAGATAGAATACCATGAGTATGCAAGGTATTCAATGATAACAAAGACTGTAAAGTGTCGAAAGTTAGTAACTGAGCAAGAACAATGGAATGGTTCAAACGTACTGATGCAAAGAACCTAGGTTTCCGACGTCGTTTGTGAGAATTTCTGAAGGTTCGAGCAGAACACGTACATCGGAGCGAATCACAAAGGCACCAACAAAGACTAGTCCTATCGACCCCAAGAATACCAGAGTCGCAATTATTCGTACAGGTTTGAACATCTACCACAGTTGAGTTTCAAACTTTGAGACAGAAAAAGGCAGCGAGAGCGCTCACGAGTTTCAGCTGGGTACCAAACTGTTGCGAAAGTCAAAAAGAAATGTTAATGAGCTTCTGTATCCACACGACAAAGGTTGCAAGACATACGCCCATCAAGAATCCGGTTCCAACGAGAGACACAACTGTGCCCAATCCATAGAGTATCGCGAATAGCGCAAGCTGTGCCAAGAATAAGACGATGGAGCCCAGAAGACTAAGTACGAATCCAATAGCTAAGCTGTGATAGGGAATGACCAAAGATAAACACGTAGCAAAAACCTGGATGAAATGAAACAGTCACGCACCAACCAATAAATCCATACATTCGTGTCGTTCTCGACAATCCTAGAAATTTGAACGCAGAGTCACCCTAAACTCTTGCATGAATTGTGGTTAGCAAGATTGTTATAAAAACTGATATGCACCTCGAAAAACTGTGTCTCCGGGAGTCCTATTCCCCCCGTCCCTGATTCGAGGTTAAACCAGCCAGGTCTGTTTACCATGATTTTTACTGTCGGAGTCGGATGATGGATTCAGGTTTTAGGTTCTTTTGTTACAACGTGCTGGGCCAGCAGCTGTTCGACCAGATTTCAGTAAAGCGCTTCAGAAGGATGTGTATGGTTAAGGCTGCGTTTGGCCGTGCACCGTGCGGCCCGATTGGCGCCAGCTTCGGACGCTTCATCGTCTTGCCTTCTAATTTTATCGCAATCCTATCTGAAATGGTCCCTCTGCCTAACTTGGTAGAAACATCAAGTTCACGGTATAAAATACTCAACGAACGCTTTCAGAAATCGTGGAAGACATGAATATCTTGTCTTTAGATGAATCGGACGACTGCTCTTGAACGCGAGCAATCCCTCCGGGAAGAAAAGGCTCGAAAGATCGAGGGACAGAACCACCTTTTTGGCAGTCATTTCAAAGTCAAACTGGCAGAAAAAATGGCAAGTCGTTCGATCTCCTCCGCCCTTGGGCCATAATTCTGACTCTTACTATCAGTGATTTCAATCAGCAAACTCTTGTACGCAAACCACGAATTCGAAGGTTCCGATGCAGTTTTTTTTTGCTGTTTTAGATCAGATTATCCAATTCCGCTCCATTCAATTCCGCTCCTGAGTCGATGAACGCTGATGTTGCAACCTTCGACACCAGTACTTCATCAAATTTCTTCGTCGCATTCTCGAATCTACAACTAGGCCCGATAACCCAGTGTCCAAATTTAAACGGCTCATGAGTCTCCTAGGCTTGGAGGACTCGGATCCTGTGCCTGCTCCTCATAGATCGGATGGACGAGGATTAAATAGTCAATCTCAAATGAAAAACAAAGAAAAAGAAGGAGGTTCCTCTTACCCCAATGAAGGACCGTCCTCTGTGGGCCTTTTCTTTGCACACCGACAACGAGGACGCTGACGGTGAAGCTGAGATGGTTGCATGGATGTTGTTTCGTGACTTTGCCCGTCTCCGAGATCTTGCTCATGGAGTATGGAGCATTTTCGTCGGAAGAGGATTACTCTCGTCACTGCGTCATTCCTCACCACACGGGTTATCGAGATCGTGAAGGAAATGGAGGAAGACTTTAGTCAGTGCTTTCCCCAGGAAAACCAGTTGAGTATCTGGGATTCGTAATGGAGATGATGTTAGCCCATTGCTGGACACCGATAGCGCAGTTCAGTAGCTATAAACCGGCCAATCATCGACTTCACTATATCGACGGTCCTCTACACTATATGGAAATCGGTAGCGGTAGCAAGTCTAAGAGCACTCGGATATTCAGCCGTACATCCCAGTATTTTTACCTATTTTTTTCTTGGGGATTCTCGCACATTGATGACCAAGGAGGAGCTTGCGACTGAATATTTAGCTTTCCTGATGCATCATTTACCAGAGGTCACCTTGCCGCCAATTCTCATCTGGGACTGGTGGTGATGCTGCTGTTGATGAGCCTGCGTTCGTGCGAGATATACGTGTCCGTTCATCAATCACCCTTCCCGACCAAAACTACTTCATTTACTTTTTCAGTAGGCGATTTACAAAGGGGTTGTATTAACAAATCGTTTGTGCCTCAACCTCTTGGCGAGCTGCTTCAATTCTCCCGTCATATTATTTCGAGCGCAAACACCTGAATGAAGGAGTACGATCCGCCCTTCAAGATTTCTTCCGGTTGGTCGAACGCCAAATACTGACCGATCGCATCGGAGAATCAAAACGCGACACCAGGTTGAAAGTAGTGTTCCCTAACAGCTTTGGCACTATAAGCTTTAGCCCTTAGGCATGCGGCGCAGCTCTATTGGCTGCTTCTCCAAACTCATCTTGCAACGATGCAGATTCTGAATGTCACCGGATACCTAGGATGTTGCCCATTTGTACCATGGTCTCTGCGTCCGAATACAACAAGCGTGGCCGGCAATGGGTAAGATCCTGAACCTTGTCAAAGGAATATGATTTTAACGGCCATTTTTTCCAGATAAATGACGGGTTTATGGGGTGCTGACCCTTCCTTGAGCCACTGTAGTATCACTACTGAGATCACGGTAGTGGTATCCTTGCCATAATTTTCACCACCGACTCACTACGTCTCTTGTTGCCAAGTTATTTTCCTATGAGGGAGAACGTTCGGTCGTCAGACGTCGATAGTTCAGGGAGTTTCTTCTCACCGATTCCATTTCAGAGGCAAGTGATGTGACACGCTTACTAGCTTCCTAGCGGTGTTACAACAGCAGATAGAAAAAGATTGTACAGAGACAGCATTTTGTTGCCAGGACCGAGTCTGTTACTCAATGGTGAAGCTACAATGCATTATCTCTGCAAGCCATAATGCCAATGACGTCTTCCAAACGACTCGGACTATTCGATATTCAACCCAAAAAGACAAAATCCAAAAAAGGAAACAGATCAGAAGTCCTATCCTTGAAGAAATCAAACCTACGACCAATTATTCCCACTCGTGAATTGAACAGGCTATCGCGTTAACCCAAGGTCGAACAAACAAAGCCGAGCCACTTCACCATCGAAAACACGCATTTGCAGTATTGATCAATTATCTCTCCCTTCGATGTTTTGAATTTCTCTGAATTTCGCTGTTTGGGGATACATTCTGCCTACAGTCCATGCTGTGAGACGCAAGTTTGTTCACAACGAACTTCATCGTTGCTGTGATAATTTTAATTTATCAATAGAGCCTCGCCACTAACTACTCGCGATCGAAATATCTTTCCCTCGGGTAAGATATTCCAAATGTGCGGTGTCTGCTCAACCGGACGGTTCCTACTCACTCCAGTTGTAGTTCCATGTTGTACGAATCTACGATGCCCTTTCAAGCGGGACACCAATGATCGACCGCTCTCTCTAAACTGTGGCCTCACATAAACAATCTCAGGCGAGATCCTGGGCCTCGATGCTCACCGAAATCAACCACCGATGGACCATGGTCATATCCCGTGGAGCCGCAGCTGCAACAAGTGCTCCGAGCGATACAGTATCATTCCTCCAGGCCACTTTCCCCACCAATAGGAATAATTTCCTCCTGAAAACTTAGCCTCGAGGATGATGAACCCACGAAGTGGCACCGTCCAATTTATGTCTGGGACCGTTGCGTAAGTTGTCTATCTATAAGATTTGTAAGTATCCCAATATTTTTTGTCTTTTTTAATAAAGTGAGGGGGTGATATGTACTCCTGTGGTTACCTGAGTAGGCTGCACTGAATTTTTTATCTCGGTTCGCGTGGGCGATACCTTCCAAGTCTATTTATTTCAATCTAATATTCAGAGGGTTATATGCATCGTTTGTCGTTTCTTTGTACTTTGATTATAAGCTGGTGGCGCTTGAGGGATTTCTGCGCGATATTGGATCTCAATCCATGATACGCAGGAACATATTGGACGCTATTGGACGGCGGCATATTTTTCTTTAACGAGCTGTTTAATGTCGCAAGTTTGGCTCCCTCTCCACGATTGGAAATGGTAGATGTATGCAACGCGAATCACCGAAAATTGATAGAAATCGAAGAGACTCAGTGCCGCGAACTGGTTCCTTTAAATTTGGGACTCGGAGATGTTTCTGTTTGCGTATACATCTCGGCGTAACTCGGCGATCAACAAGCGCCTCATGTTATCAGCGTGTTGACTTGAATATTGTTCTCAAAAACTGGCAAGGTCAATTGCCATTCTATTTGTTCGTCCTTGCTTTTTCAGAGTTTTATGAACTCTTCTTCCATTCACGATCTCTTCTCCCGTGGTTCTACACCGCCAATGCAACCAGTTCAACAGCAGCAGCAGTATCCGATTTCTTCTCATAACATTTCTTCTGGTAATCAGATTGACTCTCTTTTCCAACAAATATCATCATCTTCGCCTGGAGAACACCACTCTACCGAAAACTACAACACCTCCACGTCAGAAACCCCAGTCATGTCCATGTCTGACGACCCTGTATCTTCAACCAATATCTCTCCCAATATCTCTGCATCCAGTTCTTCTACTGCCGACAGACAGAGTGCTCTGTTATCTTTGCTCAGCGGTGCTACAACTGCTCCTAGTAACGTTGGAAATGTTGGGGCTGGTCCCCAACAAGTACCACAGATTCCTACTCCGCCAGGCTCTGCGCCCACACATAACGAAGCGCAAGGAAAGTTTCTGCTTGAGCAGCTAATGTCAGGGTGAGTTTTGCGCCGCGAGGCTTCCATATTTTTTCTGACCTTTTCGTTCAGACAGCCTCCAAGATCGAGCTATTCTGATTCTCAGCCAAGTTCAATTCCTGATACCTCGTCTGCACCCCCATATACGGGTGAAACCGATTTCCGTCAGTATGTACCACACGACTCTGCAGCCGAACATACCCGAAACGTGCAGGCCACCCAGCAGCAGTCTAATTACCAACCGTACCAAACACCTTACCCTCCGCCCACTTCACAGCCACAGAACAGACAGGCTTCTCCTCCCAAATCCATGTTTGACTTTGTTTCCCCGTTTGATGCCCTCTCATCAACGTCTGGCCTGACTAAGAAAAAAAAACCAGCCACATCAGCAGACACCCAGTGTATCTAGTACCAATGACGATTCTGGCTCATGGACCGCAGTTTCTGGTCCAGACCCGAAAAGACAGTCTGTGGATAATCTCTTAGAAACCTTGGCCAGGACTCATATATCTCCTCCTTCTCAACCTGCTACTCAGCCAGGAGGGCAGTTTGATCCATATCGCGAGTACACTTACACTGAGCAGATGCAGATCTCAGTACCAGCGCCTCCAGCGCAGCAGAAACAGCTCCCAGGCCCATCTAACCGTGCCGCATCCCCTCCTCGTCGACCGTCTCCATCCAAGGTCCAAGCACAACGCACCCGTGGCATCGAATCTCCCGCCAGTCAGCAGGGATCCACCGGAAACAGCAACCGCAGGGACAAGGAAAGCTCACCCGGTCCCGGCCTCGGTGCCAGAGGAAGTTTACGAGGTAAAGGGAAGATCAACCGGAATGCCAACATGAACAGTCCTGGGTACGAAGCACATTCCTAGTTCACTTTTTTAATTCACATCCTCATCCTTTTCCAAGGCCTCAACCGCACAACGTCATATTCGATGTCTCTCAGCCTTTGGAAGAGATTCAGGCTCCTCGAGAATACGTTAAGTGTACGCCGATTGCACTGGTCAAGCAGGATCCGGTGTTCCTCCCCGGTTCGACCATCGGTGCGACTCATTGGGTAGCTTATGCCATGACCAAAGGTGTGATACAACTTGATCTTTTTGTGCATTGATTGACAATGCACTAGGTCGTCTGCGTATCATCTCAAGAGCAAGTGGGGATCGTACATTGCTCCAACTTCCTCCTGTATTTTCGCCGCTTTCCAGTGTTATCGATATGGCGGCATATGGGAACAGGCTGGCGGGTGTCACCCTCGATGGAGGATTTGTTGTTTGGGAGTTCCCAGAAATCATCACTGATGATGCTCCGTGCGTTTTTTTCTATAAGAAAGACATTATTCTGATTCCTGTTAATAGTGCGCAAATCCTCTTGTGCATTGGGCCTTCAAGTCATCAACAAAGTGCTTTGACAATGGTGAAATGGCATCCTCAGGACCGAGATACCTTGGTGGTCGCTTCGGAGTCTCAACTCTGTCTCATAGATCTAGCCAATGCGCCGGCGCTACGCGGCAAGTCTTGTCGCAAACTGAACTACAGCATATAGGACAAATATTCCCAATGACATCGGTGCGTCGGCCGCCAGATTCTAGACTAATGTAGTACTGAAACACCTTATTTCAAGCCTCTTGTTGCGTTCGACTTCGATGTTCTGCATTATGCTATCGCAACCCTCAGTGCAGATTCCACACTCACCATTTGGAACATTCAAGACCAAGTCCCTTACTCTACTCACAAGGTCCGTGGTGAGGATACCCCTTCTTCACTCACCTTCGTGGACGGAGGCATCGTTGTGGAAGGAAAAGCGGTACCGTCTTCCAGCTGCTTTCAATGACAGACAAAGCTGTACTTTCTACGTTCAAGTTTGTTAACGGTGCCTTCGAAGACCCAGATATGTTTGGACACTCTTGCTATGATTCACGAGTACAAACGTTATGGATAGCCAACTCTCGAAGAGAAAGTATGATCGGCCTACGAATCAATCTGGAAACCACTACCGTTAATGGTGAAGAAGCCATTCGAGGCAGCTTTGAACAGGCGCTTGAATTCAGCGGAACGAAAGCTGCCATTCATTTCGTTATCTTGACCGCTGATCTAGACCCAAACGGAGACGAAGCTTATGCCGCATGTGTGGCGAGTAAGGTCACTCCTGGAGAGCTCGCCCTTGCTGCGTTCGCGGTTCACTCCAGTGGCGTTGATCAAAATTCTCATCAGGAAAGAGTGGTACGAGAATGCGCTAATGACAGCGCAGGCGAAACTTCCGCTTTATTCCACATCTCCCCAGATGATTTCGCACCAGCCTCAGTCCGCACCAGAGCAGCTCGCACAGAACACGCCTAGTCCTCCACATCTGTCGCAAGGGCAATTCGCGGGACCAACCGCGGCCCCCAGCGCAACAGTCACCGAGCCCATCGCATGTTGCTCCAGGCCCCACCAATCAGGCTCAGGCTCGAGCAAGAACGCCACCCTACGAAGACACTGAACCGGACGCTACTCGTGACGAGATTCGTCCTGAACCCAAGGCGGGACGAGGGAAGAAAAACGTCAACTGGAAGGAGAAGGAAAGGGAGAAGGAGGATAAAGAGAGTGGCAATGGCAACAAGGAGAAGAACAATTCGAAAGCAGCAGACGCCGCACTCATAAATGAGTCGGCGCTAGGCCAGGCGCTCAGCAAAGAGATACGAAGAACGGAGGAGAACCTTCACACGAGGATTGCACGACTTCTCACCAAGGAAATGGACAAGCAGAGTAAGTCTGTCCTCTCATTATCGGAGAGATCGTACTTAACTGTTCTTAAAGACCAACGGTTTGAGGACGCTCGTGTTCATGAACAGGAAGCAGAATTTGCACGCCAAGAAAAAATCTTGAAGCTCATCTCTTCGGAGCTCACTCGAAACACCACACGAGTCGTCGAGGTAGCTGTCAAAAATGAAGTACAAAATTCTGTGCTTCCTTCTCTCGAGAACCTCACCAGGACCGAGGTCAGAGAGGCTTTGAACGATCAAGTTGGACGTGGTTTGGTCGATGTCATCAGCCAGGTATGTTATGTGGCGCTTTCATTTGTACTCCTGAGTGACTGTCCTTTTCCCATCAGAGAATCCCGGTGGAGATGGAAAAACTGCTCACTCGACCTGATATTTCTGGGCACTTTTCTCATCTACTCACTACTCAGTTGACTCCTTTGATTGAACGACACATCAAGGAAGCTGTGAGCAAGACGCTACTTCCAATGTATTCACAGCAGTCGTCCGCAATGCACCAAGATCTTTTGCGTGAGCTTCGAAATGAGCTGCATTCTTTCAAGAATGATATGTCCAACTGGCAGAATGAAACCATAAGGAACCAAGAGGTACGATATGATTGCCGTCCTAGAAGCTCAACCAACTCATTCGAGCACAATTGTAGTCGTCTATTCGCGACCTTGAACGGACCGTGAGGGCGCTGTCCGACCAAGTGAAGTTTATGAGCATGAAACCTCACTGGTTCTGCACTTCACCAATCCAGCATCCTCCACAAATCATGGTTCACCTTCTTCGGCCGTCTCTCAGCAGCCTGCCTTAAATCAAATGAACCAACCACCGCCAAATCACAGACAAAGCCAGCCTACAGTCCATGACTTCCACCTCTTCACAACTTACATCACAGATGCCTTCGCATTTACAGACGTACCCGATGCCCCAAGGAAACTCGTACCATCCACCCCAGGCTGCTCAAGCGCAATGGTTTGGACACACTATCGCGGCGCCACAAGCATCTCATCCTGTCGTTCCTCCTCCACCAGCCCATCCACAAGCGCAGCCACAACGTTCCCCGTCAATTCCACCAGATCAATGGGATGAGATGTACCTCAGTGTGCTACACACGCAGGATTCCAATAAATTAAGGGAACTGTGGCAACAACGGA
>JADNRY010000771.1:0-27133 GCA_015501585.1 Rhodocollybia butyracea
ATTGATACCCTCCATACTTGGCAGGATCAACACTTCCACTCCCATTCGCCAATGGTGCGTGATAAGCAGGAGGAGAAAAAGGAATATCTGCGATGTAGAATTTTTCTGTCTAGGATTTGACCGTGTGACCCAGGCTTTCCGTTGAAGGTGAAGTTGGTGAAGATGAGCTGATAGTGGAGTTGCAGGTGATTAAGTCGAATTAGATAGCGTTGTCTGAGATATTTTGAGCTCATCAAGCTAGCAGTAGTGCTGGTAATAGTAACGACAATACTGTGGCCGGGATTGGTGGGGTGATAGAAGTGTATAATGAATTCAAATGGGGGGTAGAATGGGTGATAGGATGTTCAGTAGGATTGCCTACTGTGCCCTCGTTCAAAATATAAACTTGTTCCCGCTCTTTCCATTTCCGTTTTGGGAGTTCATTCAATAGAAGATCAACGGTACCCATACTCCTCCTACTTGGCTTCCCAAAGGAGGGGACCAGTGCTGAATCCCAGTGAAAACTCCGGATGTCCAGATTGGCTCAAAACAGGGCAAATCAAAATCTTGATCCGTCATTTTGGGCAAGAGAACTTGGACCCAACTCCTCCATCCGATATCACATATTTTAGCTCAACTAACAAGCTCTAACTAGATATAACTAGTTATTGAACTATTCTGTTGCCATCTAAAGCTATCTAGTTTGGTAACAAACGGCACTATCTGGCCAAATCATTTGAGAAAGCCTGGCAAAGCATTGCCCCATAATTTTGACCCCAACATAAAAGCAACTCGTTTTTTGGGAATTTCCACAATCTGCTCTCTCCTTTGTACCACCACCATCCTCTTTCCGCCACTTTGGTGAGTTTCTCTTATCGTTACTATCTCTCTCTGTACTCATTGTTATATCACTTGTTCTCACCGATCTTTTCACAGATGTTGACCCTCTCTCTTTTCCAATGACAAGTGCCACCAGCTATCCACTTTCCTACTCAATCCTTACCTGGCTTACAGAGATGTTATAGTGGCAGGCGGCAGGATGCTGTGACAGGTTTGGTAGCAGAAGAACATATACCGGTGAGTTCTCGATGTTTCTGCATCCTGCACGCGTCCTAATACATCTTTTTCACAGGCCAGCAAACTCATATCCCCAACGGATTCTCCCCAATGGATTATTTCATCGTACAATGTTCATTTTCTATATAATCATACAATATGGCTGGTTTTTTAGGATATACTGGTTGATATGAGTATTTTGTATACATCATTGTATGCTACATACCTATAATACAATGTTTTGCTTGTTTACAACCATTCTGAACTGATCTGAAGGAACAAATGGATCCCTCAGAATAGCCTGAATCAGGGTGGCCTGCTCCGAGCAGCCTGAGCCCATCTGCCCTGTTCTGGCCATATCAAATTTATCCAACACACCAGATTATTGCTCCAGAATGGGTCAGGCAGGCTCAGAGGCCGCCAAATCATTTGAGCCATTCTGGACCAATCTGGGCATCCGGAGTTTTCACTGGGATATTCAGATGTTAATAAGTGCACTATACAGCTCTGCCATGTAAATTCAGCCCCAGTGAAAACTCCGGATGCCCAGATCAGTCCAGAATGGCTCAAATGATTTGGCAGCCTCTGAGCCTGCCTGACCCATTCTGGAGCAATAATATGGCGTGTTGGATAAGTTTGATATGGCCAGAACAGGGTAGATGGGCTCAGGCTGCTTGGAGCAGGCCACCCTGATTCAGGCTATTCTGAGGGATCCATTTGCTCCTTCAGATTGGTTCAGAATGGTCATAAACAAGCAAAACATTGTATTATAATAGCATACAATGACATATACAAAATACTTGTATTGGCCAGTACACCCTAAAAAACCAGCCATATCATATGATTATATAGAAAATGAGCATTGTATGATGAAATAATCCATTGGGGAGAATCTGTTGGGGATATGCGTGTGCTGGCCTGTGAAAAACATGTATTAGAATGTGCAGGATGCAGAAACATCGAGAACTCACCGGTATATGTTCTTCTGCTACCAAACCTGTCACAGCATCCTGCCGCCTGCCACCTATAACATCTCTGTAAGCCAGGTAAGGATTGAGTACTTGAGTAGGAAAGTGGATAGCTGGTGGCACTTGTCATTGGAAAAGAGAGGAGGTCAACATCTGTGAAAAGATTGGCAAGAACAAGCGATATAACAATGAGTACAGAGAGAGATAGTAATGATAAGAGAAACTCACCAAAGTGGCGGAAAGAGGATGGTGGTGGTACAAAGGAGAGAGCAGATTGTGGGAAATTCCCAAAACACGAGTTGCTTTTACGTTGGGGCTGAAATTATGGGCCATTGCTTTGCAAGGCTTTCTCAAACGATTTGACCAGATAGCGTCGTTTGTTACAAACATAGATAGCTTAGATGGTGACAGAATAGTTCGATAACTAGTTATATCTAGCTAGTTAGAGCTTGTTAACTGTTAGTTGAGCTAAAATATGTGATATCAGATGGAGGAGTTGGGTCCAAGTTCTCTTGCCCAAAATGACAGATTGAGATTTTGATTTGCCCTGTTTTGAGCCAATCTGGACATCCGGAGTTTTCACTGGGAGCACTGAATGAGGAGAAATGTAAATGGGAATCTGAATATTGACAGATCAAGGATGCAGCAACAAAGGTGACCAGTGAGGCTTGAAAAAGCAGAAAGGGAGCGGAAATGGATCGAGAGGATGAAGGGTAGATTAGGATCTCTTGTGAAGCAGGTAGAGGAATTGGATATGAAGAAGGAAAAACTCTAGGGAACAGTTATAAAGGAACTGGAAGTTGGAAAGGGAAGAGGAATGTTAGAGCAGTCTGGAGCTAGTCCGTCAACTTAGGCGCTCATATATTACATATAGTCATGTCACGTGGTCATGTATCTCATGTTTGCTGTGTATTTGAACCGCTGTTCTGTATGCCACAATCTGTCAAAAGTTCCTCTTTATACAGCCTAGAGCCATTGCCTACCCCATCACTGAGGCTCTTCCCCATCCATTGCCAAATTCAAAATGGACACCAATAACACATCTGAGGCAACCTCTAAACATAACAAATGATCTACATCTGTTCCACACCCGTCACTTCCACATGGAAATGCCCCCTGACCCACCCTCATCACCAACATTATGTCACTACTTGGCCGTCAACAACAGTCCTAACATCGACAGGCTGCGAAAACCACTCCTGCATATATTGAACACCTCCCCCTGAATAAGTACTGTTGGAGTGAATTAAACAAGTTGTGAAATAAGCTTAACATTCACTCCAGTCTATATGCGCAGGGGAAATTTGTATTAGAAGCTACCTTAAATAACCTACAGCTACAGAGTAAAGATGTCCAAGAGTCCGGATCCAGGTAAACCCGGATCCATTGCACAGGTACCTGTGGGCCCCAAGGGCTACCTGTGACCTGCACAGATCTGTGGGAAACAGATACCAGGATCCGCAGGTATTTTAATGCAGGTACTTGCGGGTACTTGCGGATCCCAGTGAACACAGGTATTTAGTACTTACAATAATAGTGAAATGGCTACTACATGCAAGGTATGAGTGTGAGACACTTAGTAGGTGCTTAGTATGTAGAATAGAGTACAATGTGGGTAGAGAACAGTGGTCCTTGAGTGATACAAGTCACTGAAGTTGAAGAGGGACTATATTCATCATGATTGTATAGTGTACAACAGTGCATATAGCCACTTGTAACTTGCTACATGCTAGGTGGACAGATGAGCTGCTCAGACAAGGTCTAGTGCATAGCGGAGAGCATATTCCAGCCGTTATTTGAGCGAAAAAATTTTATTTTTGCCCTCCCCACAAATACTTGCAGATACCTGCAGGTAGCACAATTTTGCTTGGATCAATACCCATGACCCATACGGATCTGTGGGAAATGGATACCTGGATCCGCAGGTAGACATACCTGCGAGTATTCTCACGGTCATACCTGCGAGTACCTGCGGATGACTTGGACTTGTGGACATCTTTACTACGGAGAATATGCAGATAAATATAAGATAAAACAAAAGGTAAAACTAATAAGCTCCACTCTGGTGTGCACTCCGGGGGGAGAATAAACATCCAACACCACTGGATAAACCGTCGGTGAGCAATACTGATTGCTCAGCTGACTCGATATCTCCAACTAGGGTTTTAAAGTGCGGTGCACAAACTGTTGGATAACCGACAACCGCACTGCACTGAACTGCGGTGAGGGTAAATAAAGGTTGCACCGGTGCAGCGGTTTGCATCCGGTGCGGTTTGCGGTTCTTGGAAATTGAAGAATTTGCATAACTGATCAAAACCAGTGGTAACCGGTGGTCAACCGGTGCAATTTACATATGAAAATAATTTATTAACTGTGTTTTTCAAGCCTGACTTTATGTATTGTAAAGTAGATGTGATCTGGTAATCAAATTTTTAATTGTATACAGCTCACAGACGCCCATGTGCCACATTTGATTTGGGCGCCTGTGAGCTGTATACAATCAAAATCTTGATGACCACATCAAATTTACTTTATACTAATGTAAGAATACCTTTATACACTGTTCATAAGTAGGCAACACTACAGGGTATATGATGTTTTGAAACTGGTATAACCGCCGTTTTCACCGGTTCCGCACCGGTTTGCACTGGGTTATTGCCAAACCGGTTCAAAACCGCATAACTGCACTGAACCGGCACCGGTGAGGCGGTTCTTATCAGTTCAGTGCAAGGTTTGCTGAAATTTAAAAAATATACCACCGGTGCAGTTATCGGTTTGCCCAAAATGGCTGACAAAACCGAACCGCACCGCACTTTAAAACCCTATCTCCAACAAGTACTACACTAATGTTTGGATAGCCAGGGGTTGGCAAGCAACATTATTAGTGCAAGTAAGAGTAATACAAGTGGTGAAGGCTCTACCCTTTCTAGTCGTGCACCACCATTCGAGTATTGGTAGAAGTCGGTCGAGGGTAGTATCAGGGGCTTAGGGGGTTTAAAACAGGATAAGGATGATATATATGTGATATATGTACATGTGAGCATGTCAGCTATCACTTTGTGATTGATCAATTTTGCGGGAATTGTGTTCCAATGCGCGAAATACCCAGCTTTGACCTTCTGATTACGACCGGTCAAAGCTGTGTATCACAGTCTAAATCGGGAACCTTCAAAATACAAATACACATGGTACACTGAGCTGAGTCCCAAATTGTGGCTTATCGCGGACATCTAACTCTACCAATATACATTTGGGATGGAGACTGACTGTGTCATCGTTGTTCAAGCTAGCAACTTTGGCGATCCACCGCCCACTTTTTTTCGCGTTGGGTGAGTGCGCGTGGAGTCACCTATAGCAAAGATGCTAACATCAAATGTGGCGCTGTTGAAAATATTTAACCGACAATTTTATCTCAAGTTTGGTGTAACTAGAGGCTAGTAGTAGTACCTAACTTGTTCATCACTCGCCCACAATGGACTAGTGACTAGAAGAGTATGTCGTTGAAACCGCAGCTTCCCTCATTCGGAATCAGCTGAAATAAGAAGGCCCCTCCTGAGACCATTCCCTGACCTCCCTGCGAACAAGCAAGTCAGTATGATTCCATGGTACATTCAAGATTGACGTCTGAATTAAAGCGAAGCAACCTACCATAGGGCAAGTATTGGAAACAGCGTCAAGTACATCCTCACAGCTGTTGATATTTGGGTTCAAGGACCCCGATCCAAACTTGTTCCAGGCTGAGAGGTCACCTATTCCATGTGATAAGTAATGATTCAAGAAGATCGATAGTATGTAGCAGTGAGGGGAAGGAGAGGAGTACGGGCTCCACAAACTACCAAATATCGTGAAAGGGAGCCACATACATTTGTATCCTAGTCCAGGAGCGTTGAAACATTGAGAATAAACGTCCTGCTCTGCCACCTAAATATGTATCATAAATAGGCGGCGCATACTATGGATAGTCGACCTACGGGAGTGATTTCGGTACTAGATTGACAGAATTCAGCTATGAACTGGTTGCAGCTTCCGGGGTCTAGTCCTGTTGTGATGCAAGCAAAATTCTGGCCAAGGACAGGTGTAATAGCTAAGGCGAGAGAGAGGACCACGAAGCCCAGCTACAGCAAGAGAGGCCCATCAGGATTCAAAAGAATACAGACAAATCGGATGGTTACTTTGCTCTGGTAGTTGACCTGGAATGGCATTGTAAGTTCCTTTGTGGTTGAGAGACTGGAGACTGGGGAATCCTCATCTAACTATCCCTTTATATACTGTAGGTTCGTAGGTTTGTAGTATGTACCAGCGATACTCACTACATCAAGCGCCCCTATCTATATCAAGATCCATGGGTCATCAACACTCGCTGATATCGTTAATGCTGTCCTTCACCTGCACTGTATCTCCGTTTCGATTTTCGAAAATCGCAAAAAGTTCAATATTCTCTCCCCTGAATGCCACCTACAAGTACGAGAGAATTCAGAATGAGAGTCGGTATCTCAAGTTTCCGTTAAGCCGTCAGATCTTCAGACACGGAATGTCAATATACTCTCGTGCGTCTGCAGTACATGGAATAACAGAATCCAGGACAAGAGTCGGAATTTCAAGTCTCCGTTGAGCCGTCAGACACGGCATGTCAATAAAGCAGGACGATCGTAAGCAAGCTGGGCAGCCAACTTGAGTACCTATAGGAGGATTGGATACTGGCACCATCGTGATGGCTTTTCATACCATTCACACAATGATACTTATTGTAATGACGCATGAAGACCTAACGCGACTATGATTCCCTAAGCCCGGGTCGCCTGTATTGTGGTCCAACCATCACTGCCAGATACACTCTTCTCCGAAAAGATGATAAGATTCGATTATTCTGATTCATCAACAGTTACACTATATAGCAACCTCTAGCAACATGGAGAATGAAAGTCGGCGGAATGAACGTGTAAGTGTAGAATGAGTGGTGATATTAGCTGTTAGGAAGTGACTAAGAATGTCCAAAAACAGCTTCTATCCGTAAGTGGAGGCTCGAAAGGTTTAACGTTTAGTGTTCACATCACAGTGGACAAAGACGGGTTTAAACCAGAGGTTTGGAGGCCCTGGAAATGATAGACTCCTAACGCTACGTCACTACCACCCCCTGCACTTTCAAAGGCGTAAAAGTGTCATCTCCGAGAGACGGTGTTATGTAGGCTCCACTAATTGGATTCGGAACATATGTTCCAAAAAAGGGACCACATGGCCACAACAGGACTCGAACCCCGACAGCCGATGAATATAGGGGACGTTTCATCATCAATCACATGGTCGCGTCTAGTAGATCTCATCATAACCATGGCGTACCATACGTGATCGGCAGGAACTCGGTTCGGATCTCAACAGTACTTAACTCGACGCCAAACCGAACACAGACTGGACGTACTATCTGTTAGCACTCGAAACTTTGAACAAACACGTCGTTTTGTTCATCGTTCAGTGTCTCAATCTGGCTGCAGCCAACATCCTGCGTAAACTATTTGCTTCGTGCCTGGCCTCCGACAAACAACCACCATGAGTTGGACGAGCCTCATACGACGAAATTGGGGCTTCAGAAGTATACCTAGAGTCAGACTTGTACACACGGAAACTGAAAATATTCGAACTCGTCCTCTCGTCATCGGAATCCGCCGCGAAGACCCGTCTCGTATCTGGGAGCGACGCGTTCCGCTCACGCCAGAAGATGTTCGGGATATTATAAAGTCTTTTCGAAACAAACAACGTGGAATAGATCTTGAAATCCACATACAACCATGTTCACGCAGAATCTTCACCAACGAACAATACTCTGCCGTTGGCGCAAAGGTTACAGACGATTTGAGCGATGCGCATGTGGTGATTGGCATTAAGGAACCAAGGGTCCAGGATGTGTTGGTTGACGCTGTTGGGGTTCCAGGGACTTTGAGCTCGAGCTCAGGTTCAATAGCAAAGTGCCCTAGAACATACATGATGTTCTCGCATACAGCCAAAGGACAAGAATACAATATGCCTCTTTTGAATTTGTTCTTATCCTCTGGCTCTGGATCGAATTCCTCATATCCAACACTACTCGACTACGAACTTCTTACTTCTTCTTCCAACCCTGGTAAACGTACTCTCGCTTTTGGCTTCCACGCAGGCCTCGCCGGAACTCTTCTCTCTTTTCATACGCTCGGCATCTACCAACTCACTACTCTCGGTGTCGCTACTCCGTTCCTGTATACTCCACTTCCGCAAAGTATGGGAAGTGTCGAGGAGTTGCGAGCAGCGTTTCGGGATGTTGGAAATATGATACGAGATAGTGGAGGAACGGGAGAGGGTTTGGGTCCATGTGTCATTGGTGTCACTGGGTAATTACTTTTATTCGTCTTTATCTTTGTTGATCTCTCATATATTCGCATTATAGAACAGGAAACGTCGCCAATGGTTGCCTATCCATGCTCTCCGAACTCCCTATCGAAAACGTACTCGTGTCCGAATTGGAGGATCTGGTAGTCAGGAGGAAGTTGAGGGGCGAGGATGTTTCCTTGGACAAGGTTTATGTCGTTCATGTCAAACCGGAGGATCATTTTGTTAAAAGAGCTTTAATTTCCGAGTCCTCTTCTCCGATTACCAATTCCGATGCCTCTTTGTCACAAATAGCTCCCTCCACCACGTATTCCCGCTCCGACTACTACAGCCACCCATCATCCTATACCTCAATATTCAGCACTTTCATCGCTCCCTATCTTACGCTTCTGCTGAATGGCACGGGGTGGGCACCAGGTTTTCCGCGGTTAATAGGGAAGGAGGCACTAGGGGACTGTGTAAAGAGGATAAAGGATATCGAAAGAGAGATAGGAAGAAGGGAAGGAAGGTTCGGTGTTGTTGGCGATATTAGTTGTGACCCTTATGTGAGTGTCTTATTCATAAGAACTTGGTATGGCTTTTTATTGATTTCCTTACGATCCAGGGTGGTCTCGAATTCCTTACTCACTCGACTACACTCGACAATCCGTACTACAAGATTGACGCCCCAGTTCCTTCGTCTTCATTAAACTCAGAATCGGACTCCTCATACCCTATTTACATCCAAGCCGTAGACATCCTTCCCGCCTCCCTCCCCCTTGATGCATCGATACATTTTTCAAAGGGTTTAAAGAGATATTTAGAAGGTGTCTTGAGGCGATATGTAGGGTTGGCGGCGGTGAAGACGAATGACGCTGAGGCCGAATCGGATGTGAACAACATTGTAAAGGAAGAAGAAGAAATTAAGGAGACTGAAGAAGCCCTTTCCCGTGCGACGATCGCTTCTTCTGGTAAACTCGCTGGAAGATTTGGGGATATGAAAGGGGATGGGTCGTTGGGGCAGAAAGTGCAGGCGTGGAGGGATCGGGTATCCTCTTCACGAGTTCAAAGCGATGGTAGCGACCACGAAGCAGGAGCTGAAGCAAGAGGAAGGGGCTCGAGTGTCTCTTCCTCTAATGACTCTGAAGCCGCAACCTCCGTAGAAACGGCTCTCCATTCACTAACCGGTGCTCAACGAGTCGTTCACAAACTCAACCTTCAGAAAGACCTTGATGACGAAATCGGATCGGATGATATCGAGGGTGTCAGGACACACAGCTTGTTTGTTAAAAATTTGGATCGGAAAATCGGGGATAACGAGTTTATGAAGGCTTTTGCGAAGGTATGTTGTTTGTCTCGTTGTTATTGATCTTCTCGTATTCCCAGTCGTTTGTTTTTGGCTTTTACCTTTTCTATATCAAGCTTTCTGTTTTTCTGTTGCTGCATCTGGTTTCGAAATCTTTTTCTGAATGTTTATTGTTTAATAGTTTGGCCAAGTCCTCTCCGCACGCACCTTCCATAACCCGGATGGTCGAAATTATGGGTATGTCAGGTATCAGAACGTTGACCAAGGTGTGTCGTGTAATGTTCTCTCTTTCTCTCTTCCTTCGTAGCAACGTATTTCGCATCTTGTTCCGAAAAGCCACTAAATTCTCGCGCAAACTTGACTCTTGCATATCAAAAACTTGAACTGACCTTGATCCTTTAGCGTCCGACGCCATAGCTCATATGAACGGTGTCGTCCTCGGATCTGGGCCCGAAGCCCGACCGATTTGGGTGGAAGCGCATGTACCTAAGTCGCTCCGCCGGCCTAATGCTAGCGAAGATAGCGAGAGCAATACGATCTGGCACGTGAACCAGAGAACGAGTGAAGATGAAGAGGATGGTGAAATCCACAATGATAACCCCTTCTCAAAGTCCTCAGCGTTCTCGGAGCCAGAGCCAGGCTCACCAGCTGTTGTAGACTCCGGACCCACTAAACGCAAAAGTATCCTCCTCCTTGGATCTGGGATGGTTGCTGGGCCCGCTGTGAGATATATCACAGAGAGGATCTTCGAAGCTGGAAACCTTCGGCTTATCATAGCGAGTAAGGAGCAGGCCGAGTTGGATGCTTTGGAGGCTGGACTGGAGTCGTTGTGGCCCCGGAATTTCAGAGGTGGAACAGCACAGGACATCCTATCCTTCCTTCGTCAAATACGGTCCACACGATCGAAGTTCGTAAAGATTGATGTGGGGGATGCGGTGATGAAGATGAAGATGAGTGAGGCTGGAACCGAAGACAGTGAGGGAGAGGGTTTAAAGAAGTTGGTGAGGAGTGTAGATGTTGTGGTCAGGTTTGTGCGATATCCTGCTCTCTTTGATGACTCTGGTTCTGAAAGATTTTTTCTCTACTTCCCTTCTCTATTTCTGCTGCGCCTACTTTTCTTACTCCTTGCTCCCCGCGATGACAACAATGAAACACATACACAGCCTCCTTCCAGCGTCCCTCCACGTTCCCATCGCAGAACTTTGTATCCAAGAAGGCAAACATCTCGTCACAGCATCATATATCTCTCCTGAGATGAAAGCGTTGAATGAACGGTAAGCTTATTTCGTTTCCACTTTTGTCTGCCTTCCACTTTTTCGCTCCAATTACCAATCACTGATTCTTGTTTCATCCATATCCCTATCGACTTATCCCACTATTCATCCTATCATCCTACAGCGCTCTCGCTGCCGAGGTCCTCCTTCTCAACGAAATTGGTCTCGACCCAGGCATCGACCACGTTTCTGCGATTTCAATGCTCGAACGTTTGAAATCCGAAAAGAAGGACGTGAAATCATTCATCAGTTTTTGTGGGGGGCTGCCTGCACCAGAACTCGTTGGTCCAATCTCGAAAAGGGAAAGAAAAAATTTGAATGGAAAGAAAGGTGTAAAGACCTCAGGCGCGGGTCATACGTATGGCTCCGCGGGCCCGCTATCGTACAAGTTTAGCTGGAGTCCACGGGGGGTATTGACTGCTGCATTGAATGGGGCGAGATTTAGGTTGAGAGAGAAGGAAGTCGTTGTTCCTGGGCCCGGGATCGCTGCTACGACCGGGACTGTTGAGGCCAGTGGTGGCGATATGGGTGGTGCACTGTTGAAAAGTGCATTCCCGTCGGTTGATCTCGCTAGTGCGAGCGAGCATGATGGAGAGCTGGCGGCGATTACCGGGATGTTGGAAGGGTTACCCAATAGGGACTCGTTGCCATACGAGCATGTGTATGGGTTGTCGAAGGATGGGGATGAAGGTGTTCGTTCAGTGTTAAGGGGAACTTTGCGGTATGTTTTTGCTTCTAGTCAGCAGTTTCTGGTTTTATGATTATTTCCTTGAATTTTAGGTACAAGGGATTTTCTTCCCTTATGTCATCCTTCCACGCCATGGGAATGTTGGAAACCGAAGCTACCATTACGATAGACTCGGGCTCTGATAGAGATCTCGAACGTGCTTGGTATACCGTCTTCGAAAAGGCTAGACGACTTCGGCAACAGAGGTATCCCTTGCCTGAACTGCCTGAAATGCCTGATCTTTCCACCCCGACAACCACAGATGCTCCCCAAGATTTAGTGTACGTGGAAGCCGTGAAATGGCTGCTGAACACCGAAACCGGAACTCCCATAGCTTCCTCCGAATCGAACGACTCAAACACACGCGAAAATCCAAATTCGAAATGGATTGGCCTTCCTCCCCTCCCTGCCTCTCCCACTACTCCGCTCGACCTATTCACACAGCTACTAGCGCACAAGTTGCGCTATGCGCCTGAAGAGAGGGATATGGTTGTACTAGTACATGAGGTAATCACTTCGAGCGCAGAGAGCCTCTCGGAAGCGGAGAGAGAGGAAGAAATCCACACATCTTCTCTTGTCATTTATGGCTCCCAGTCCCCGAATGGAGATTACGAGTCAGCTATGGCGCGTTCTGTTGGTATCCCAGTGGCTATTGCGGCTCTTGCTGTTATTGATGGGGCCGTATCGCCTCTTCGTTCGGACAAGGAGAAGAAAGTGACGATCCGAGGCGTCCATGGACCTGGACACGAGTCGATCCGGGAACGAGTATTGCAGGGGATGAAGGATGCGGGGATTGGGATGCGGGAAGGCGTACGGAGGGTAAAGAGAGTGGATTCGAACGCGAATGGGCAGAAAGGTTATGCGTGTGCAAGTACAGGGGTAAACGTGGCGAGTTTGGAGTCAAGTTTGGTTGTGAGGTATACAGGGGCTTAGTCTCGAATTTGGTTGTCTCTTGTTACCCACTTGAATAAATCTGAATTAACTCTAGCTTATGAAGTCCTCTCAATACTCGATCTGCACCGGAAGTGCGATCAAAATAATCCAATGTATATCTTGCCGCTCGTTGTTCCAAGAAGTTGCTGGCCTTAAATTGCGGTGCCTTCGAGGGAACGTCAGAGTCATCACTAAAATAAAGACTAAATTTGACAAAATCCAACACGCTCCGAAACCGAGGGTCAAAACATCAACTTGCTTCTCCGTTCTCCAGCGTTCTCCTCAGTCTCGCAACAATGCGACGTACCTGAGACGGCTTGTAGGTGACTTTCAGAGCTCAGAAATGAGAACTAGCTTGTCAAGAAGTAGTTTTGCAGTGTACATTCGTGAAACTTGTAATTATTTAATTAGTGTCAGATTTCGAACCTCTGTCGTCCGAGCCCGTTAGACTATCCCGTTCCCTTCCTCCTTCTGTACAAATGATGTAGTCAGTTTCTCACTATCCATCCCTGTTACCGCCCAAAGCTCCTCACACATCTTCACCACAACACTCTTATTCTTATTGTCAGTCTTCATCTGCACACCTTCAAAGAACTCCAGCCCGCGTTTCAACACCTTCCAAGTCACCCAAAGCAAACGTGTACCCACTATAAGAATCGGTAGCAGACATACACTGTATAGGAATAAATACCCTAGTTGCGGGCCTTGCACAATGTAGTGCATTGCAAGATATATTATAAGGGGTAGCAGATCAAAGTAATTGAAGAGCCACCAACGTGATAGACCAAGGCATCCGAGACTGGTCTTGGGTTCCCAGGTGTCAGGATCAGGTATTGCTGTAGTAGGTTGATATGGGACATTTTCAATGGGAATACTAGTAAGGAGAGCAACTCCTTTGTCGATGTACCCCGAAATCTGTGCGCGCGCGCGGAAGTGAAAGCCGATAATGACGAGAGTATTGACAAAGGCAATAAAGAGCCAGTAAATGAAAGCCTCATAGAACACTTGGTGGTACGCTCCCAATTGCAAATGCAAAGGGGCCAGCTCCAAGCCGACACTGTGAGATATGACAGTGTTGTTCAAGTTGGCATTGAAAGAGGTAGAGTTAAATGCCATAGTGCTGTTGATTTTTGCATGGTGACTTCTTGGATGACTTCATATTTTATTTAGTTTCTTTAACTTTTAGAGAATGCAAAGGGGAAATAACGCACTCATCGTACATAACATCACCAATACTCGCAGCATAAAAGCAAATGATAATTGTAGAGGTACACTGGGCAATGGCAGCATTCTAAAGGATAGTATTTCAGATAAACGATCAATCTTCAAGTTATCCTTGCGATTATTTACAAGACTTGCATCTTCAGATTACTCACCGAAATGCAAAATGATGTGACCTCTGACCACAATTTTCGGCGAAGCTTGGTCTGCAGTGCAAATACAATGTCTTCATCTGGGGCATTCAAGTTTAATGTCGAAGTCTCGGAATTGTTATCCGGGATCTGAGTCTCCAAGTCAGGGTCCTATTTGGAGGGTTGTTCTATGAGCTTAGATGCCCCAAAATATAGTTAAAACTTTGTGGACATACTGTAGCGATTTTTTCGTAGTTTTGGGACATGGATGGCTCACTGGACACTACTACACCACTTTGTGTCCACGTTATATATATATATAATCCAGATATAATCATGATGAAGTTTGAGGCACAGACGGCCAAATTTACACCCCGTTACAGCTTTCTAGCTATTAGCAGCCTCCCGCTGACACTTGACGGTGTTGTTGCCTGCGGAAATAATCTTTCATCTTTAATAGCAATTTAAATGTGGCAATGAGTGGCTTATTACGAGTCCTGAATGTAATGAAGGCTCGTCCTTATGGCCGGTTTCGCGTGGGAATTTCGTCCCAATTGGTTTTGATGGCGTCCAAATTAAGCTAAGCAGAATTGTTTCAGCACCTGTCATGTGATTTTGTGAATTTACCTTCAGCGCTCAACAACAAGTTCAACGCTTCTCACGACTACAGCCTCAAACCAAGGGTTCCCACGCCCGACCGTTTGGACCGTTTTCGAACCGATTAAATCCGACAAGACCGTTTTTCACCGATGGTCATGTGGGAAGATAAGCGCCCATGCAACTCGCTCTGACGGACAACTCTGAAAAATCAGTCATACCGAGGGGCTGGCGCGCCGGAGGCGCAGCCAGCCCCACGCATGAGCGGAATCAATTCTGCCGAGGGCCAGTTGGGCTGGGGTTTCAATTCCCGGTCCTCCAATGCCTAAATATTGCTCAGATTCTGTATTTCTGAGAGTCAAAGTTCGAAATTTTTCGCCACCGGCGTAAGTATAGAAATTAGCTATAAAGAATACCCATAGTATGTGCTTTTTGTTTACAAGATAAGTACTTCATGAGGCTTGTTATGCACTAAAGATCTTACAAGAAGATAACCTAATTATACAAAAACTTTGCGCTAGCGCGCGAAGTCATCAGTGCAAGTTAAATAAGTACTAGTGAAGTTTCCTTATTGAAGTTACTACTTAGAGCCTGTTCAGCAATGAGATTGAGTCGGATCCGATGTTCAGTGTTTCACGTTGTTTCTCTAAAGTTGCCATGCCAAAATGTTCATTTGTTCATAGTCTTACTTAAATAGCATTAAAAAAAGGGTATATTGAGCTTGAATTGAGCTCATAGTTGCCCAGAGTTGTCCGTCAGAGCGAGTTGCATGGGCGCTTATCTTCCCACATGACCATCGGTGAAAAACGGTCTTGTCGGATTAAATCGGTTCGAAAACGGTCCAAACGGTCGGGCGTGGGAACCCTTGGTTTGAGGCTGTAGTCACAGGTGGCGAAAAATTTCGAACTTTGACTCTCAGAAATACAGAATCTGAGCAATATTTAGGCATTGGAGGACCGGGAATTGAAACCCCAGCCCAACTGGCCCTCGGCAGAATTGATTCCGCTCATGCGTGGGGCTGGCTGCGCCTCCGGCGCGCCAGCCCCTCGGTATGACTGATTTTTCCTTCTCACTGCACTTTTCGCAGCTCCCAGTTGCCTGTTATTCCTTGTTGCGCCACTTACTCTCTTTATTCGCGTCCTACCGCTTACTGCGTGGCAGTGCGACCACATTTACCCAGCGCATTGATTCATCTGACTGATACTGAACCATCCTCTTGACATTTTTTCTTGCATTAAACGCTGCTGCAGTTCTGTCTCTTACATGCACGTGCAAATTCTCAGTGCAGTGGATTCTTTTTTGCCACATGGCATTTATATATATCTCATTACTTCCTGTTTTGTACCCCCGCACTTTACTTCCTTGGGTTTTTACTTTTCATCGGCGGCAGTTGGAGTGCATGCGCTGCCTCTTTCGGTGTATTTAATGGTTCCATCGACAAACTTGATATTTACTGCCCTTTCTAACCTCGGACAAAATGCCTTCCTTTACTTCTTGTGAGTGTATTCGGGTATCCCTTGCATTCCTCGCACTGATTTTTCTTTCATAGTGCCTACTGAGCTCACCATCAAAATTTTGCAAATTTATGTTGCTTTCTACATTGATCCTTCATTTGACATCACTCGTGTTCCATTGAATGATAGCAGTGCCCTCAAACTTCAGCATCTTTCCAACTGAAAAGAGCTCCTTTCCATGCTTACAGTTTGCCGGACATTCGCTGCTGTGTTGCCTCCACTTATATTCCAGTGGGTCAATATCTTTTCAACCAGAGCAGTCGCCAGCTTCCATCGTGCTGTTCATTCTTGCTCAGGAGAGTGTATTGGATAATATGAGTATCAGAAATGTTAATATGTTATTGACTTACCTTCTGCTGCGATGTACTGCAGAGTGTAGTCTGCATTTCATACCTAGTCTCTTCCAGGACCTGTACCTGCCACGCGCTTGCGCGATGGCCCACACTCGCAAGTCAATATGGGATATATGGTAGTGGTAGTGGTAGTATAACCGACGACGTCCGACGTGGTCCCATTTCAGAACAGCTGGGGCCCCAGCTAAATGTATCACGCCAAATACATGCCTGGGATGGTCTCCACAATGCTGTGACCAGCACACCCAAGTGCCATCGCACAAACATCGAGACTACACATAACCTAAGAAGAAGGCGCTAGACACTGGATGATTTTGTAGAGCTATAACAAGCATTGTACCAGTACAGACAAGTACTCAATGAAGAAGAGAAAGCCAAAATTTCATAAATGACCTTCAAAGGATCAAAGTAGCTTATGCGGAACAAAATGATTGTAAAACGATGCACAAAATCAAAAGCAACGTGAGATGATCCACCGAAAATTTCCAGACCATCTACACACCCAATGCGAATGACTCACCACTACCACTACCGGGGAAAATTTGTACAAGATTACAGCCCAATGGCGATGAGCTTCAGAGAAAAATTTAGACGCCTCAGCAAGAACAAGGACAATCGAGAACACGAACAATCGCATTCGAGAACAAGGACAGTCGCATTCGAGAACAAGAACAAGTGTTTTCGGGAAGAACAATTGCAGTAAATCAGAGCAAACACGACATGCAAAACAAACAGTCACATTGGGACAATTGCTTCTGGCAGCACAGTATCAGTTGAGTTTGATGCAATGGACTGAAAGAAAAATACTAATAGGTATAGTAGATATATCCTCGGAACGCAATGACAAGCTTTGGAGTTCGTGATCCTTGCAGCTTACAAGAAAAATTTTCGGGCCAATAGAATAGGTTGTCTTGAACCTCGGGAGTCGGAGGCCTAAGATGCATGAATTAGTACAAAAGAACACTGCATAGCACCGCGCAAATGTCTCAAGGGAACCACCTAAAATTTCCAGGGAAACTTGTATGAGATCTGTTGAACTTTTTAACACATAGTTCTGGGATATGTTTGGAAAGTTATGCATTTATGGCCCAATAGGGACTAGCTTGAGGGGAAAAGCGGTATCCAGGAAATAGATCACTTCTTTCTCACGAGAGGAAACAGATGCAGCCTCATTGAACATACAGTCCATAATATGAATAGTACTAGGCTTCCCCAGTGAAGTATGTGCTGCGCGACGACGAGCTCGACAATAAAAATTTTAAGCGCTCGGTAGATGATGATGGTAGGTGAAAGAAGCACGGAATCGTGCTTCGCTCCAGCCTCGACAAATTTGATTATAGGAAGAATTTTATCGAACGTTGCATTATGTAGTAGGTGCATTGAATCGGGCTGAGCTGAAGCACGGGAACTTTAATATCATCACTTCAGAGGCGAGGAACAGCTTTTGGTAATCCTCTCTGATTCGGAGGTTAGTGAAATCGCATCCTCAGCGTTTTGGATTGGAACGGTCAGTGCCAAAGGGGCGGAAACCAAGTGAAAACGAAGGTACAGACCAATTTAACGGGCTTGTGAAAGGGCGTTATAAATGGGTTATGAATGTGCTCTTGCTTTGTATCGGGATCTTGATTTGATCTTGACAGTGTCAAGAACTGTGGTGAGACCAACTTGGCCGGTTTCTTCCTTCCTATGGGGAGTTGATAGGAATTGTAGACAGAGGGAAAAGATAACACTAATGAAGCACATGTCGCCGAACAGGTCTGGCAAGTTTTGTCAATTTAAACTGGAACCTCAAGTGTAACAGTCATCCTATATAAATGGACAACCATTGAAAGTAAGAAGTTGAATCACATCCCACAATTCACCCAGTATTTGACCCAAGGTTCAACATCCAGGCGTTGAAGAGGGCCCAGTTCGTTGATCTTCTTGCTCAGGCGCTGGATGCTAGAAGTTTCAAAAATAGCCCCTCCAAGCGCATCTGCATCTGTGTTCTTTCCTTCGCTTGCTACCGCTATAGCACGTATGAAATCTATGATCTTGTAAGCAGGCTAACAGTGAAAGCCACTGGAGTGAGTAAAGATTGGCGAAAAGCAGCAAGAACTTACAAGCTCATTCCGGACCCTTTGCGGCGATGTATTGGCAGTATCCTCTAGAGCTTTCACCCAGCTTTTGAAACTGACCAAGGGTAGAGCTTCCAAATTTAAACTTTTGACTGATATGAACGACTCCCGAATCATCGTCATGACACTGGACCAGGCGACAGGTTTGGGATGCACCAAGTTTATGGCTAAAGGAGGGCTTTCAGATGTGAATGCTACATCAAGAATTGCTCCAGCAACCGCCTCCGCTGGGAGCCAAGAGACAACCTACATAGTGGTCAGCAATCTATATCAAGAAGCCCTAGGATATTTACTTACCCCGGTTGCATCCGGAAGTATACCGAGAGCAAGGCTTGATTTAATTATCATCGGTAACCAGTCACTTAAGGCCCAAGCCCCATTCTGACCACCCGTAATTTGTCCAATCCGGAAAGATGACACATGTAGTTCACTCTTTGCCAGAATCTGTACACAGGTGGTAAGCTGGGAACAAAAATTATTGGGGATGGGGAATACAGACCCTTTCTGAAATATATTTGCTCTCTCCATACCCAGGTCCTACTGCGTACTTGGGATCAGAAACAACCTTATCGGGGTATGGGCCCATAGTGGTCGGGTCCCATGACTGAGCAGAACCAATAGATGAAGTAAACAAAAATCGCAACCAGTGCACATATCGCGAAGACCGAGCTAGATCTATCAGGTTCCGGGTTCCGCGAACATGGGGCTCGAATGAAGACAATGAAAGGTTGAAATCTAACCTCCATGCATTGTGGATAATTATCGTCAACGACTCTTGAAGCTATTTCTTGGTTAGATACAAACCTTTCGTTCAAGGAGATGCAATGGTATCCATACCTTGCTATATACCGCATCGGTTAAGCCTAGCGTTGGGTGAGAACTGTCCCCCTCGAGTAGGACAAGCTTTTGAGAAGAAAGAAGGCCGACGTCGAGCTCTTTATCCTCGAACCGTTCTTGATGCCGCTTCTTGATAGACAATTTAGAAGAAGGCCTGTTTAATGTATAGACCTCGGCAACAGATTCATTTAAGAGTAAATCCGCGAGAATCTGGGCCCCAAGGTTACCCGTCGATCCAGTTAAAAGCACCACAACTTTTGTCGGCGCATTTCCGGCATTGGGTGGAATGGGGGCTTCGAGACCCTTCGAGTAGAGCGAAATCATACTCTCTATCTCCTCTTCATGACTGTTCACTAGAACACCATTTTGTCCTGGCTTGCTTTCAATGAGTCCCACAATGAACTGAGAGAGCTTGGTGATGGTTGGATAGTTGTAGATGACATTCTGGGAAATCAGGCGAGAGACTAGAACGTTACCGGTGGCCCGTAGCGAACTGACCAGGCGGAGTCGTAGAATCGTTGCACACAAGCTAAAAAACATTCATATCACAATCAGTGCCCAGGATATATACCTAGGCTCACCTATCGAATCCATGGTGGAAAATATCATCAGAATTGTTGACAGAATTATGACATAAATCTTCCACTTGTGTTGCAAGCCACTCTTGAATCGTCGGATCTTCCCAACTAGAAGGGGGCTTGACACCACTGGTGTTTGATTCAACGTTTTCGTATCTGTACCGGGAAGAGTGTTAGCATTATTGTAGTATAGTACTCTTAGAAAAGAAACGTGCATTTGATCAATCTCCTGCTTGTACTCGTGCAATGCTGCTTTACGCATGACCGTCCCTTTCCCAGCTCGCGGTAGAGGTTTGTTCAATGAGGTGACAAGGATCATCTCTTTGTAAATTCTACTAAATGCAGGTAATAGTTTGTTTCCTTCTTCAATGACAGGCCTAAAGGCGAATTCCAGTTAGTGCGTGTTCAGAAGATATTGATTAGCATACCATATTTTGTTACGGAAAGCAGACAATTGAGCTGGGTCGTCAATGTCAACCCGATTCTCCGGAGAAGGCTCGACTAAAACTCCAGGCTGATCTCGTTCACGTCCAAACATGATGACTGCCCTCAGCCTGACCATCGAGAAAATGTCAGGACAAAAGTATGATAACCTAAGAATTCTAACTTACAGAGGGCTGTGACCGACCTTGTCCTCAAATGGACCTGGAACAGTTTTTTCTCCAGAGGAATGAATGATGACATCGTCTGCTCGTCCGATTCTAATCACAAACTCAGTGATTTCATGGCGTGTATGCAAAAAGACACAAAAACTTACATCGTCCATATTCCAGGCTTCGTGGGATGAGGGGACCATAAATCCGATGTTGCGTAGCCAGCAACATCTGGGAGGTTCTCTACCGAAACGCGGAATGTATCTGAATTCTAAGAGGGGTTGAGATAACATTACTTGACAAAGATAGTCCTAGTACCCACCAAACAGTGGAGCTCAAAGGTGCCATCTCCCTGAGGAATCCACCTGACGTTTTGCGTGTCTGTGAAATCAAACCATGCCCAATCCTCATGATTACCATCAAATTTAAAGTCATATGTAGAGAGAGCTCCAATCTCGGTTCCGCCATAAGTAGCACGCAAGGGAACCCCACATGTAACGAGATAATCACCGACAGCTAAAGATGCTCTTTCAGCGATCAGCTGAGAAGTTATATTTCACAACAAGTACCAGAAGCTAGCGGTCCCCCACCAAAGAGCTAACAAGAGACTCAGTCTGAATAACGTCCGGACATTCGTAAAAAACTGACCAAGATCTTGAGCTTTCGCAATACTTCTATACTTGAAGAAGACTGAGCCCAAATTTGAATCATAGAAGGGATTGTATAAGAAGCGGTACATGATGTTCTCTTGAGATGATCGATAATGTTATCAGGGGTTGGCGTAACGGGTAGGGCTTCAGCACCTGTAACAACAGGAGGATATACTCCCACGGGAGTAGACGCAAATACTGGCATGAAGACTTGAATCAAGATTCCAAGGGCATGGAAGCTGGGTAACCCGAAACTTCCTACACGTAATTTGTGACGACGAAACTGTGTTATGAGGGCTATCGAATGGTCAATGTATGCAAAATATTAGAGTGAAAGGATGTTCAACTCACAAGATAAGCCCCAGTTCATGTAAATAACAGCATGGGTGATGAAAATGGCTTTTGGAAGACCAGTGCTTCCGGACGAGTGCACGATCAGAGCAATATGATCTGGGTCGGGCTGGGATGATTGAGGATAGATTTCGAATGGATCCTTCAAGGTTTCGGATCCCAAGTTCGGGAACAAGGCATATAATCCTGGAATCTCTTCGAATGTGACTTCATAAGCAGTTTCACACGTCAGTTCCGTTCTGATGTTCTGAAGGAGCTCGTGGAGAGTGGAATGTGTAGTGAGTAGTCGATGAGCACCAGACTTCTTCAACAAATTCACCACCGCGGCAGCCGTGTTACGGTGAGAGATAAGAAGTGGCTAAAGAATCACGAATTCGACGAAAGTAAAAGCAGAGCCAGTATGCACTTACAACCATGCCTGCCTCCATTATCCCAGCTATCACCGCTGAATATACCACAGTATCGCATAGAGCTACGACTCCCACTACCTCGGCTGAACCAGAGTGACGTGGAAAAAGGAGATGAGCTGCGCGATGAGAGGCTCGAACAAACTCGAGATATTTGATCTCAGTAGGCTCGTCTTTCTCATCTTCGGCATAGAAATATATCGTTTCCTCGGGATTGTTCTTGTAATGAAACCGAAAAAGCTGGGGAATAGTTATGAATTGGCTCAGTGAGGGATGGATCATGGTGAATAGCTAGAAAAGGTATGTTGAGTGGCATATCTCATTGAGGTTTTTAAATCCCACCAGCCTTTCTTTCTGGGAAAGTTAGCTCTAAGCGCAGGTACAGATGTTCAAATCATCGATTGGTTCCCCGACATCGGCGATAAAGAAATATAGAAATAAGCGACAAAGAGAGAATTACTTAGTGCAAGACGAGTTATTTCTGCAAAACCTGATCATTTGACACGACAGCGGCAAGAACAGCTGGTGCGCTTCATCACGCACCGTTTACACAGAAATAGACAAATCTTCTCAATTTAGCCTTCAATTGCGCAAATAGTGTGACGCTATGAAGAATCTAAAGAAGAAATGTCATTCGTCGGAGTGTATTCAACAATGTGTTAGTGAAGAGCGTCGACGCGACGCCATTTCCAGTAAATAACTAATGAAGATGTTGCGATGGTGAATGACGAGGAACTGTGGAAGTTCTTGAAGTTATCAGCGTTGGGCCGGTCTTATCATCATACTTAAGGAAATCACATGCTACCGCGTTCCCGGATTAAGCGCCTAATCCGCGTGAGGTGTGTCGTTGATCACCCCAATCGTTGATCCAGCCTGCATGACGGAGAACGTACATGCACTTCGACACGACATACATATCGGAAAACTTGTACATTATTCCACACGTGAAACTTTCGCTCATTCTTTTAATCTGGCTTTGACACACACCCGGACACCGCATAGCGTCCGACTCTTAGTACTTACCTGTGCTCGCTCTGCTTCTTCCAAACCACGACCATGAATCTGCTACGATGCAATTGGCGCAGTAGTGGCATACGAATGTACAACTTGGGCAGACAGCGTCGAAAAGAATGGAAACGTTTGCACACTGAAACCCAGCGAATCAGATCTAAACCCCTTGTCGTCGGAATCCGCCGTGAGGACCCATCGCTTACCTGGGAACGACGTGTACCATTAACGCCAGAAGATATTCTGCTCATTTCGAAGTCATTTCGATCGCAACTCCGCAACATGCTTACCACCATCCATCCTTACCAACTTGACGAAAAGGGAGAATTATTGATACCATTTGAGCTTGAATTCCACGTACAACCCTGCTCTCGCCGAATCATCCCAAACGCACAGTACTCTGCCGTTGGCGCAAAGATTACAGAGGATCTAAGCGGCGCACATGTGATAATCGGGATTAAAGAACCGAGAGTTGAGGAGGTGCTGGTTGATGGACTTGCAATTCCTGGGACTAAGATGACGGGTTCAGGCTATAGCTCAATAAAAGATAAAGACAACTGCGCCAGAACATACATGATGTTCTCACATACAACCGAAGGGCAAGAATACAATCTCCCTCTTTTGGATTTGTTCTTATCCTCTGGCCCTAATTCGAAATTGCACCTCCCAACATTAATTGACTATGAACTTCTCACTTCCGAGTCCTCCTCCAAACGTATCCTCACATTCGGGTTTCACGCAGGCCTCGCCGGAACTCTCCTCTCCTTTCACACGCTCGGGATATACCAACTCGCTACTTTAGGTGTCGCCTCTCCCTTTTTATATACTCCGCTCCCGCAGAGTAAGCGCAGTGTCGATGAGTTGAGGGCGGCTTTTCACGACGTTGGGGATAGAATACGTTTCGAAGGTGGCACTGGGAAGGACTGGGTCCATGTGTTGTTGGTATTACTGGGTAGGCACTCCATCTAGCTTTCCTCTCAATCTCTATCTAATCGGTTTCAACTTGCCGTATAGAACAGAAGACATCGCTGATGGCTGCCTGTCCATGCTCTCTGAACTTCCAATCGAAAACATACTCGTTTCAGAATTGGAAGATCTGGTGGTTAGGAGGAAGCTAAGAGGTGGGGATGTTTCGTTGAATAAGGTTTATGTGGTCCATGTGAAACCAGAGGATCATTTGGTTAAAACGCTTTCGAATTCCGATTCCTCTTATCCTGTCACCGGCTCCGATAACCCTTTTTTGAAAACTACTCAGCTCAACTACGTATTCCCGCTTTGACTACTACAGCCACCCTTCAACTTATACATCAACTTTCGCAACCCACATCGCTCCATATCTTACTCTCCTGCTAAATGGCGAAGCGCGGGTGCCGGGTTTTCCCAATTTGATGTGGAGGAGAACTTTAGAAACGTGTGTGAGGAGGGTAAGGAAGATGGAACTCGAGCATGGAAGAAGGGAAGGAAGGTTTGGCGTTGTGGGTGATATGAGCTGTGATCCCAAAGTGAGCGTCTCTCATACTTCTTTTATTTGTTCGAGTCATTCTTCATCCCTTTGAAATCACCAAATCATACCCCCTTAAATCCTATGTTATTTGTTCGTTCTATTCATGCCGCATGAGAACTCGAACGAAACTAACGAACCTTTATTCGTTATGTCTATTCTTCCAGGGCAACCTCAGATTCGTCACCCACTCGACTACACTCAATAACCCATATTACAAGATCGATGTCCCAGCTCAATCCCTTCACTCTTCAATATCTTCTAGCTCAATTGATCACTCCCCGGTTAATGCATCGGATCCGCCGTCCTCCTTACCCACAGCAAACTCGGACTCGTCGTCCTCACACCCCATCTACATCCAAGCCGTCGACATCCTTCCTGCCTCCCTCTCCCTCGATGCCTCGATCCACTTCTCGAGCGGGCTGAAGAGGTATCTGAGGGGTGTTATCGATGGTATATGTGGTTGGCGGTGACAAAGACGAGAGGGTTAACGTGGATAGGGCCTCCTCCTAATCTCAAGCCGAAATCCAGGAGCATAGGCGATCTCATGTCGACGGGCATGGACAAAGACAGGACTGATGCCAATCAGATTTTTCCGGTGGAACTGCCTGAAAGACTCAGGAGAGTGTTGAAAAGCAGAGCAATGTCCGATGCCGATATAAAATGCCTTACTCACCAATACCAAGTCTACTAATGGTGCAACAAAAACCAACGCTTCTACCGAATCTATCAAACCCAGCGCTGCCAGGTCGCTAGAAGAAGCAACCTTTTCCCAAGTCATACAAAGTCTCTCTCGACTGGCTCGCTTCAGAAAACTCTCTAGCGCTACCGAATCATCTGAGTGGCCAGAAGAAGAAAAGCCCGATGAAATCAGAGAAGCTCTCTTCCGTGCGGCAATCACACAGTCCGGTGAGCTCTTTGAACGCTTCCGCAAAACGGAGTCTCGGCGGTTGAGACGGAAGGTGCAGTTGTGGAGAGATACGGTACGAGAAAGAGATGGTGGACCTTCCACTAGTACTACTATTGCCACCTTCACCGCATCCGAGAACTAGCCACCAATTCCCTAGACCAAAGTTCCGAAGCCTTGAAGCTTGGAGAAATTATCGGAAGTAATGACGCAGGACCTGGCAACTTTTCTTCTCCCATCGCCACTGCCATTCCTTCATCGTCTATCCCTGACTCTTCTGCTGGCACTATCTTAGACACAAGGCCTGCTACGGCTGCCAAGGACACCATCGCTGATGAACATACCGATGAATATGACGCCAACGTCGATGCCCGAAATGTTGACCCATGCCTCTTGTACATCGGCCATTTAGATCCGCAATTTGAGAGCAAGGAGTTGGTGAGGGCGTTTGCAAAGGTATCCGTCCTTGTGTTTATATTCAATCATTCCACGACCCATCTTCTATCTTTTTTTTTTGCTTTCTGCTTTCCTTGCGTATTCCTTGTCTCTTCCGCCCCCCTTCCTGTTTTCCTCACATCTCCTGATTAAAGAGTCCTCTCCTAGTTTGGCGAAATCCTCGCAGCGTGCGTTTGTATGCACCCACAAGGTTGGTAAAAAGTAAAAACACATGCGGTCGTGAAGTTTCGAAGGCCTGATCAAGGTGTGTTTTTCCGTTACTTTTCATTTGATCTTGTATTATATTATGTTCTGGCTCGAGTTCGAGGATGGTTGGGTTCTAGTATGAGCTGGCCGTTCAACGAAGGATGCCTCTATATCCTTTTGTAATTGTACCATGTGGCTATTCACCCTTGCGTTTTCCGTTTTTTTGTTTCTCAGCTTTTGTTTTTTCATAGCGGCCAACGCCATATCCTCAATGAACGGCGTCAAACCTAACGGACAGTCCCAACAGCTTTTAGTTCAAGTACATAGGCCAAAAAGATCCCGCGTGGCTCCTACGATGTGGGTAGGGGTCCTGGTATGTGGAACGCGAACCAGACAGCGAGTAAAGACGAGGCGAAGGAAGGAAAAAAGACGGAGACGGAGAAAGCCGCACTGATGCTCCGGTAGCCTCCTCTATCTTCCTCCACCGATGGTGGTCGCTGGGATAGAACCTTGGATAGTTCGGATAGTGTTCGAAACTCCCCAAACGGCGAAAGGATTGGAAGAACTAGGGCTAGTGTGGATAGAATTCCAAACGCTTCAAACACTCATACGATGATCGCAAGAAACTAGAGATATTGGACGCGGGAAATAGGTAATCGGCTAAATATCGATTTGCGGTCCTTATATGTCAAAAATTTGCCTCCTGAGATTGATGAAAGGGCGCTAGAGGAGCGTTTTGGTGAGGTATGTATCTTTCATATGTTCCTTTACTTTCTCATCTAATCTTCCAATTCTGAACTGATCTCTTCCTTTTCTAGTTTGGCCATATCAACCGCGTTGGCATAAAGCGTAGCGCAGCCGGAGGTTTTGGGTTCATCCAGTACCGAACAGGTGATTCGGGTGCGTCTTTTTGTTAGAAACAAATATCCTTGCTCAATCACTCAAATACACCATTTTTCCTCTTCTTTCATAGGGGCCGAAGCCATAAAGAAAATGCACGATAGCATTGTCGTTGTTCAAGGAAAAGCCTCACGACTCTATGTCGGAGTGCGTATTCCGAAACAGCTTCTCCAGGAAATATCAGACGTACCCGAGCCAGCAAACTCCAACCTGGATCCATTTATAACCTTATAGTACAACAGCAACG
>JADNRY010000772.1:0-27133 GCA_015501585.1 Rhodocollybia butyracea
TGCCTTCCATGCCACCATTGCCTTCTCCGTACTTGCTAGTTCAAGCAAGCGGCTCGGGTTCGATTCCCGAACGGTGTATGCTGAAATTGTTTGGAGCTTTTTTTGTAACGGGGGTATTCTCTCCTTCTTCCATCACACCACTGGCAGTCACGACTACGCTCCACACAGTCTTCTTACCTAGCTAGCTGTCCTTTATGAAGAGAGTACTTGTTTGCACATAAATTCAACATAAATTGCTCTCGTATCACCAGTACCATTCGCAAAAAGATTCATCTAGCACTACCGCACAACCTTTCATACGGTTGTATGAGACTTGAATAATTTCGGGAGAGAAAGAAGGGCGCATATATTGAGCTAGGGGAGTGCGTCGCTGATGTGCTTACTAAATAATTTCAGGAGAGAAAGAAGTGCGCATGTATAGAGCTAGGGGAGTGCGTCGCCTATGTACGTACTATCACAAGAGTATTAGTTTCTCTCTCGGAGAATGACGACCCTGGAAAAGCGGTGAGGAACTTGTCCTGGAAATATTAATTACTTGACCTGATCGAGTCAAGTGCTTATAGATACTAATGAGGCTGAGGCTGAGCTAGAAGTTCAGAACTTCGCTTGGGTACTGATATGTACTAATCGGTGCCCGTACTTATATGTAGCATATTCATTCAGACGCTGTCTCGATCATCTTGTATCTACCGCATAAGACGATGGCAGGAGTACTTGGAGGAGCACATGGAGGAGCACATGACGGAGAGCAAACTGTACACAGGGTTTTCATGGCAGCGACGTAAGTATCCTGACTACAACATCTTTAAGTGGCAGTTAGTTCTATCTGAGAATCTGTGCTTTTGCTGTCGAAGTAGATTGCAAACTATTTCAGCCGAGAAGTTCCTCCTACACACATAGGCCCGTCTCTATCGAGCATGGGTTTCTTTCAAGGCAATGGGCGAGGATTAATTAAAACCTCAAAAGATGACGCAAATTGAATCCTTTAAGCCATGTATTCCTAGGTACACAGCAACACAACTCTCAAAAACGACTCTACTACATCCTTCCAACCCACTTCCTCTATCCTCTATATATATTACTCTATCCATTAGACCCCATGAGCATACGACGGATCCTGTCCTCCCTTCACAATAGGCTTCGACTTTTTGGGCGCCGGAGGCTCCGCACACCAACATCTCCCAGCGCACTCCGGGGGCGGGTTCGCATCTTTCAGCTCGCTTATTTTGCCGTTTTTACTGCACTTGTAGTGCCCGATGCATTGAGGGTACGACGTCCGCATACGACAGATTGTCTGGGTAAATCGATAAGAGATCAAGTTGTAAGTAAACGAGTTCAAGAAAAAAGAATGACAAACTCACGCTCGGCGAGACAAAGTGTGAATGGGATTGTCAGAGTGGCCTCCGGGGATGTCAATGTGTACATCCACGGCGTTCTCGCCACACCCTGTTTGGAGATCATCGTTAGATTCTTATGTTGGAATAGATGATAGATAGGAAGGTGTTACTTACCATTATCGAGTGATCGTGCTTCTCTTGCAGGAATGTACGCTGCGCTCGAGCAAGCAGTGAACACAATGGCGGTGGCGGCAATAAGGGTTGAGAAACGCATGATTAAGAGTGATAGGATAGTGATAGTCGTTGGGTGATAGATTGAGAAAGATCGTAAGAAAAAGGAGTTATACTCGCAGAGTAGTTATGAGAGAAGCTGTGTGATTTGACTGAGTGAACCTGCACTTGGTGAAGAAAAGTGAACGCTAGCCTACCTGCTTTTATACTCCCCAGGCGGCGGCTGGGCCGGGTGTGAGAGGCCAGCCTGAGCAGCGCATGTCACTGAAGTTTACGGTTTAGAACAAGTTTAGCATTGACCGATGGTCTTCCCGGATATGGTAACAGCGTTGGATAGATTGGTTCAAGATGCGAAAACCCGACGTTGAAATGACATGACATTACATTCAAGAAGGGAAACTATTTCGTGAAGACTGAGGAAATCAAAACGCATCGTCTATCAGTTGATTTTAATTATGGCTATGTTTTTAGATGAATACTTACTTATAGGATGTCCGCGTTGGTAACTGCAAGTTGCGCGTCCTGTGCATATAAGGCTGGCAGCTTTAGTATCATCCGTCGTGGTGGTTTACCGGCTAACTGGGTTAGGCAAATCCAACGTGTCTCGGACAGCTTTTTTGATTTAGTGGGTAGCACGCGAACGTATTCAATGACGTTCAAACGTTCAAGAGAGAAACTCTACAGCGAAGAGGCCCGACTCGTAGGGATGGCAAGTATAAGCTTTGCGTTTGCGCTGTTCAATCGTGTTTTATCTTGAAAGCTTGATTGATCGGGCCAAAATACTGTTACTTCTATGAGCGCAGTGGCGGGCCAGCATGGAGAGATAAGAGACAGTAAGCGCCCGATATAGTATGGCCGACGTCCGTGTTCAATGTTCATTTTACGTCAATTGATGACTCGGTGAGGCGGTTGCGTACACAGACCTTTTGGTATGTACAGTGCCTTGCCTTCGTACCACTATCATCTATAAAGCCTGTACTCTCATCGGTGAAGTTTGAAGACAAGATACTTGGGCCAGCGCCACAGATGACACCAGAAGGTGCGTCCTTCACGATGTCGACGAGTTTTCATTTCACTGACCGTTTTGCAGAGATAAACAACGCCGACGCGACGCTATTCACTTGCCGGATGAGAGACAAGGAGGTTTTCAGCGGCGTCTACAACCACAAACAGCACACTCTTCATCCCCACATTCCTCAGTACACACCTTCGAAGTGGGAAGCCAACTTGCAGGCTCGATCCGTGATCCATAATAACGTGTGGAACTCGGACGATGATGATGACGAGGATGGCACGCCGGCTACGGCTTGGCTCGAATCGATCTACGCGTTTTCACCTTTACCCAACGACAACTCCACCTGGCTGCCCTACTTTCGTAATGTCGCTGGTCCGGGTTCCTCATCAGAACAGGCAAAGGCTAATGGTGAAACAGTCATCGAGATGAAGCTCAGCGTGCTCCTTACGCTGTTCCTCAAAGGCACGAATTTCGATGCAGGGAAATTTCCGACTGTGGGGACCGATGGGCTATGGCGGTTGCCACAGATGGAGGGTAACCTGGGCGTAGACGAGCATCTGTTCGTCCAGGTGGCGAAGGACTTTGTGGTGAAAGTTGTGTAGTTGTGTAACGAACAGTGTACTGATGATATATGTTGCTATTTATGCACATTTTGAAGACACCGTTGGTGAAGTGGTTATCATGCTTGCCTTCCATTTGTCCTTTCAGTTTAGTTCAAGCAAGCGGCTCGGGTTCGATTCCCGAACGGTGTATGTAAAATTTCATTGCACTTCTTTTTGTAACGTAAACACTTTTCTTCCATCACACGCTGGACACAACCTCAGCTCAGTCATAGTATCCCGGGAAAAAGGTGTCAAACGACCTTCCCATTCCTCTCGTAGCCTAGCCAGCTGTCTTTCATGAAGAGAATACAGATACTTGTTCACGTATAAATTCATCTTTCACGTCCTTCAACACTACGGCACATCCTTTCCTCCAAACACCATAACTAACGATGCCCTGACATGGCTGGCATCTCTCCAACATCTCCTGGCCACCGAAATCTGCGCGTCCCATCTAGATGTTGAGATATTTCCTGTTCTTCCTCACCGGGCACTGTTATCGAGTTACCAACGAGATGTCAATACACACGTACCAAACACGACCGAGATACATCGTGCTTCTTCTCTCTTCCTTATCCAACCTCTGTACGTCTGAACCCGGGCTTAAAAACTCGCTCATCTAGGTGTTTTCTTCGACTTCCTCCATCTCAAGGGATCTCTACTCATCGGTGACGGAAATGAACGGAAAAGGGAGACCGTCTGACCAGGTCAGGAACGATGATGGGCGTAAGAATGCGAAGTGTTGTTGTGGTGTTGAGATTGCTTGTCACTGTACACGTCATTGTGCTACTCACAACGACAATGCACTAGATGTCAATGTTCAAACCTGCAACCTTCAACCTTCAAGGTCAATCCACGCGTAATGAATCAAAGATAGTTGGAATTAGTGGTGCGGGATGCTGTACATATTTTTTCTGGTGGATGACCCCTTCGATTGTCTGGGCTCGTCGACGTGGAAGGGTTTTGCGAAGAAGTCTAGAAGATGCGGAAGAGCGGAATGTCTGTCTTGCGCAGTCGTCCTTCTCTAGATCTGCTGACCGTAACTCTCAATCCTATACCATTCCTGTTAGCGCCGAATCCGGTTTCTGAACAAGATACGTGGTGCGCTGCAGAAACATCCTAGGGATATTATGCTTCTGTTCTTGTGCTTCTTTCTCAACGCGATAAGTAGCTTCATCTGTCCTGGAATCAAAATAAGCGTGAATGTTTCAAGCAGTCATTCTTTCCCCATTCCTGACGAAGTATCTGGAGGTGTTTAGCACATCGGCGACGTCGAATCAGGCATCCAAACTCTTACCTCGAAGATCGTGGATAAGGAGCCAAACACGCAAGATCGAATCTAGCGCTAAAAGCTAATACCTGGGAGGAATAAATTATAGGGTACTTAAATATCGATACTTACTATATCTCTGCTGACGAGGCTGTATTGTCTAGCTCGATGACAACGCAATCAGAGGGCTCCGCAAGAAGGCGATTATGACGGTTGGCATTGATGTGACACACAGAGGTCCAGGTTTAACAATTTCGTTCAGTATCCTGCGAGTCTAAGGTTGCAACAGGCAGTACGTGAAGTTTTCTTCCAATTGTAAGCTTTCATTTGCATATACTGGAGGGGGCTCGGCGATATGATGGTGGAACGCTTGCAAGTCTATGAGGCCAAGATGTATCTTTGTCTGGACGGTGTTTCAGAGGTCCCCAATTCACAATCTCTGAACGTATTCTGACTTTCGCTTACCTTTACACATACCTTTACACAAGGCCAATATGATACCACCGTTTCGAACGAAGAACTCCCGCAGATCCAAAAAGACGTTCTAAAAATTCAGCACGGGGGCAACGAAAAGACTCCTTACATGTTACAAGCCGCCCGCTTTTTGTTCATCGTCATTTGTGAGAAGCACCATCATGCTAGAGATGTATGTGTAAATCCTTTTTCGCTAGGCTATAATCCGTAGCAACGTGTGGGACTCGGACTTTGGCCCCTCCTGGCCGCCGTGCTTTCGCAAATGTCGTGGGTTTGGGTTCTTCGCTGGAACACGTACTGCTGGCGATACAGTCATCGAGACGAAGCCGCAAGCTCAGCTTGCTCATAACACTGTTCCTTGATGCTACGACTAGATGATACGCATAAATCTCTGACTGTGGGGACCGATGGGAATTGGCGGTTACTACGCGTTGACGAGCATGTGTTCATCAATCTGTTCGTTAAAGTGGTGAAAGGACTTTGTGGATGTAAGTTGTGTAACGAATATTGTACTGTCATATGATGCTTATTTTTATTCGAATTTAAAGACACCGTTGGTGAAGTGGTTATCATGCTTGCCTTCCATCGCCACTCTCTGAGCTTGAGAAGCAAGCGGCTCGGGTTCGATTCCCGAACGGTGTATAAAATTCGTTGGCATAAGCAGTTGTTTTGGTACCTGATCATAATTTATTTATTTCTCTTTCTTCCTTCACACCACTGACCAGTGGCAGTGGACGCAGCTTCAGCTCAGTCACAGTACCATGGGCAAAAGGAGCCAAAAGACTAGGACTCTCCACCTTTTCCACTCCTTGCCTTAGCTAGTTGTCTTTTACAAAGAGAATTACATTCCTTCTTGTATCATTGTTCACATTCATTGTCCTTGTACGGATATAGCTGCTATTTATTTTGGAAGACACCGTTGGTGAAGTGGTTATCATGCTTGTCCTCGAAATTGGTGGTATTATTAGACAGCAAGCGGCTGGGGTTCGATTCCCGAACGGCGTATAACAATGTATAACAATGGGAATAGTTTTGTATTTTCCATAATGTACTTGTTGAGTCGCCATTTCTTTCTTTCTCTCTTCTCCGAGTCGCCTCCACTGGACTCCTAGGATCCCACGCCTCAACTTGGGCACAGAATGTTGGGTTCTGGGTTCTGGCAACCCAAAATCTTGGCATTTTGGCCTGCCCAATGCCCATGCATGATGATACATCATTCTCATCCTAACCTTGTCTCAGTAGACAACACCTACGATTCCTGTCTAGATCTCTACACTGCTATTGTGATATCTCCCGGTATCATTCGCCTGGCCCAACTTCAAACACAGCTGATTGACAGTGTGTCCCGTGTAAGTGATGAAGGAGGAAACTTGGATGTGCGTTCAGTTTTTTGGTGCAGATTTCTACTCGCTACTTTCAGTCTCTATCTGCACCAGACGATAAAGCCCATATAATGCTGATGATATTGAGTGGGAAATTCTTGTCTTGCATACAGAAGACATCTTCCCACCACCCTGGGCCTTGGTGGTGAATTACCGGTTTCTCGTCAACAACCCGCCATGGTAAACGCTCTAACGCGTATACGCGACGACCTCATGACTATCACGTTACCTACGTCAGTATTTAAAGTCACGCCATCGTTACTTTAACTTTCTTTTTCTCTCTCTTGCCTCCATCATCTTGTATCGTACGATACCCGGTCGCTAAATATATCAAGGCTACTTTCAACTTCCGTTCCATCAGTGTCTCATCCAATCCATAGGACGTTTCCAGCCATGCGATCCCAGCACAATCCAGCACCCCAGCTGGATATAGCTACTTCTCACGCCCCGCGCTTGGACCATATTGATTCATCCAATCTGAAACGGTCATACGAGATGTTCAAGTGTTCAGAGGTGTTCAGTTACACAAATCAATTTTATTGATCGTCAGTGTTCTGTCTGCTTAGAGGAGACTAAAGTGTTCAAGGGTTGCAAAGAAGACTAAGATCTAGGGGTGTTTACTCTAGCTGAAGGTACAAGATAAAGGAAAAAACTCGTGACTGTCCGATCATAACAAAAGCGCCGCCATTACTCTGTTAGTTTGTAGCAAAATCCTCCTCCGTCTGGGGACGACTGTATCTGGGACAAGTCGCGCACCAAAAACTATATCCTGCCGCAAATAGTCCCAACGCACTTGTATAGTTTTTTAGATTCTCCGAAATGTCCTTCCCTGTGTCTATTTCAACATTGAGCCTCCTTATTTTTTCCTCGTGATTGACAATTATTCCCTTCAATAATGTCCGAGCTTGTTCATCTGGCAGGTTGTATTCTTTCATCAAGACTGGAACCGCGTTTCGAATTCTATCTGTGCATTGTTCGCGCTCCATCTGCCAGGAAAAATAATCGTTCGTCAAGCTCGCGATAATTCCAACTACGTGCTCGTATTCTCGGGCCAGCAGTTCTTCTTTTTCGCCCAATTGCAATGGGATTTTCATGGCCCAACGAATCAGGCTACACACGAAACTATATCATGTGTTGGTTAAGTCCTGCATCAACTCAAAGATATGAAGATCGGCTTACTTATAGTCGAAATTGGTCTTCCTATACGGAATATAGCTATCGAGAGTTTCAAACTCCCCCTCGACACTATCTCTGTGGTGAAGAGAGGAGTCCAAAGCAGCAAGTAGCACCTGGCTCTCGGGGACGTTTTGGTCTGCGAGTTCCAAGCGGATATTTCGCAGGAACATCTTCATCCCACCGACAACTTGGCCGGCATACTCGTTCTCGTCGTATTTTTTGTATAGAGCCTGGCGCAAGATGGCATGTTCAATACACGCTTCTCCGAATGGGAGATCTTCCATCATATCTAGCGCAGAGTAAGTAGGTCAACTGAAAGCTCTATGGATGGCCAACAACGAGATATTTACCATCTACGATACACAGGAACTCGATGAACTGGACGGCATATTTCAATCGTTTCTTTTCCGACATTGAAAGACATAATCCAAAAATATTTCCTGCAGGGTTGTTATGACGATACTCTGCTTTTTTTCTTTCCCTCGTGTTGGGAACTGTGCAGCTTTGGATGGTAGTCCGCAAGGCTTCGTCTATAGTCGACTGCGCATCGAGCTGACAACTTTTGACAGGAAGTGAGCTGAAATACGAGGCAGCGCAGGTGGTGTCGATAGATTGAGCTGTGAACGGAGCCATGCTTGGTTAGTTGGATACGATGGGCGTACAAACTCTTTTATAGGTCCTCTGTTTGTTCCGACTGGTAAGGTATAATATTCCGTCATGGCTCCATTGGTTCCCTCGGCTTACCATGGAAATTTTGATACTTATTCATCCAGACTTCTGCTGCTTGTACAAGGTGCAACGTCCACCCGACGCGTGCACTTCGGAGGTCGTCGGTAAGATCTTTCAAAGATTTGTGGTGGAACATTATACCTGTAGAGAACGCACCACCGAAATGGTGCGCATTGATAGGCTTTTTTGGTCAGGGCGGAGTCTTCATTCCATTCCTTGATTGTTTACCTTTGCATTTTCCTTTTCTTTCAACAGCACCGACAGAATGATCCTCGGCAGATCCGTGTTAAGCTGACATCATACCTCTGCGCTGTTCTGCGAGTACAATCTCAGTTGAACCTTCCAGAGGTAGATTTATAGATATACAACATCGTACACCAGTACAAGATACTTACACCAAGTGATGCTTAGTTCTAGTTTTGCTTCCTCAGCTTGGACACTAAGTCTACCCCTGACTATCCCGCGGTGAACAAATAAACGCCACCTACATTCCAGAAGTCAAGATTGTCATGTTTACAGCTTCGTTCAGATCTGACTCCCCAGACTTAGTATGCTCAAGATCTATGAAACGCTTACGGATGTAGCGCTAGCATCGGGTCATCCTCATCGATATTACCTGGGCCACGTCATATCCTGATACCGTTATACTTGTGTCTTAAGATCTTAGGAGCAAGCAACGCAGTGATCTGTCTACGTCGTCGATGGGAGCTTTTGCATAAACAAGGCCTTCCCCGTAAAGTAAAAACTAGAGTTACATCTCGGGGTTCTTGGAGTCCGTAGCGCCGCAACATATCGGGCCAAATCGGGTCCATATGTACAGCTTTGACCTACCTTGATCAGCTGGATTTCCCGGTATCTTGGTGAAGTGTTTATCATGCTTCCCTTCTATGCACTGGGTCAAGTCACTACATCAAGCAAGCGGCTCCGGTTCGATTAAGATTTCTGAATGGTATACTATACTGTAGCAGTGGGCCCATTTTTTTCCCGCCGGCGGAACATATTACTTGTAATGCTTGGGTCGAATTTCTTTCTTTCTTCTTGCTTCCTACTGGACCCTCCTAGGCCACAGCTCGGGCACAAAATGGACAGCTTGGTCCTAGGCAAAGGTGTTGTATCGGCATCTCGGCGGACTCGGCCTGCCTCTTCTTTCATTATGCATTGTTCTCGTTCTAACCTTATCTCAGTGGACAGGTTCCCGTCTCGATCTAAATCAATCTCCTGGTATCCTTCACCTGGCCCAGCTTCAAACACAGATTTCGATTAACAACGATGATTGGCTGTCTCGTGTAAGAAACCGTTGGTGATAAAGGACGAAATTTGGACGTACGTTCAGTTTTTTGTTGTAGATTTCTACTCGCTAATTCAATCTGTCTGCACCAGATGAATAAAGCCCCATATAATGTTGATCTTGTTGAAGGGGAAATTCTTGTCTTGCATGCAGAAGACATAGGTGATGGCGTATTCGCCCTCACTCAGGCTGCGCGCACCCTCCGTGGTGAATTACTGGTTTCCTCATCAACAACCTGCCATGTCTCCAAGTACGATCCCAGTATCCAACGATGATCTCACGCCCCCGTGCCTTCTTGACTCTGAGAACAATGATGTTTTCACATTCAGGATGAAAACAGCCCGTCTGCCTGAGAGAAGTCGTCTGTTTTCGCAATGATACTCGATTTGCACTCTAAGCTTTCAGCATATATATGAACAATACGCATGCGTAAACTTTTCCAGGTGACTGATGTTAACGCGATTTATTTTGAGCCCTTTCCTTCGTGTTCTGAAACGAAAACAGTGTATATGCATGAATATGTCAAATTGAGCTGAGAAAACTTGGAAATATATGCAACAAAAGGTAAATAATTTCTTCCCTTTTCCTTTCTTTTCTCTCCTTTTCTCAACTTGAAAAAACTTGAAAACATCTGATTCGCCACAGAGTTAGGATACGAGCCCTGAAACGCTCTCTCGGCCCCATCTAGCGCCCAAATTTCGAAATGTCCTCTCGGCCCCATCTTCTGAGACAGATCTTCCAACGCCAACTGCTGCTGCATTTCCATATAGCACAGGTGCCCATTATGACTTTCCTACCGAACCTTTACGGAATCATCCATTTTGTAGGAGGGTATTGGCTCAGGTTGTTTTAAAGGTGCACAAAAATCCCGAGCTGTACAGATGTTGTTATTTGGTGCTTGTGGTACGTGTATTCACTTGATTTTGTCCCAGACAGGTTTTGACTTTTTATATCGCAGGTTATCCGGAGTTTAGGAAGCCAACTTTCCAGGCCAGTGATCTCAACAAAGAAGAGGAAGAGTCAAGTTCAGATACTACTTCACTTGAGTCAGACGGCAGAATGATATTCATTAGCTTTTTGACATCGGCTCAGTGATTGTGTGAAGATTCCTGAACGGTGTATAATCTCATCTACTGTTTTTCCTTGTTTCTTTCTTTCTTTCTTCCTTCACCACTTCAGCTCGGTCATAGTATCCTGGGTCAAAGGTGCCAAACAAATAGTACTCTCCGACTCCACCCTTCCCATTCCTTCCGTATTCTAGTTAGCTGTCTTCTATGAAGAGGATACTTCACATAAAATTCCTCTCGTATGACCGGCACTGTTCATTCATCTTTCACGTCCTCTAACACTACGGCATAACCTTTCCTACCAATGACTAATGATCCCCTGATGGTGATATTGCTGGCATTACTCTCAACATCTCCTGGCCCGAAATCCATGTGTCCCATCCGAGTCTGTTGTTGTGGTGTTGAGATATGTCTTAGCTGCTTGGTCACTGTCGCTATAATCGAGTGCTACTACCAACGGCAGTGCACTCATGGTAGACATCAATACACACGTACCAAACATGACCAAGAACATATCATGCCTCTCCCTTTTGAACCTGGGATTTAAACTCATTCATCTGGCCGTTTTCTTCTACTTCTTCTACTAAGAAGTTTCTCTGTCTATCGAGTATCAAGGGAACTATGCTCATCGGAGATGAAAATGAGTGAGAACACGGAAGGGAGAGAGACTAGGACGCAAAGTGACCATCTGGAGCTTCGCTGTCTGAAAATAGATCTTGTCACCATGGACTCGGAAGCTGCGCAACGTGGCTATATTCATCAAAGCCTTGGTTGGTGTTTGGTTTTTGCCTCAGTAGAGTATCCAGGTAACATGGTAACGTCGGCCTCTTCGATCCTATCTGAAACACCTCCTGGGTTATTGTGAGTGGCGTTACACTAGTTGTAGTGTATTTGGATGCACAGTACAGTGTTTGATTTGCCATTAACTCACCCATGCATGTGGACATACCAAAACCAAAGTAACTAGATTCCAGCATCAGCAAACCTCTCCATCCATCAAGCGGCGATTCAAGCCAAAGCATCTGCCTAGCTGCCGGCTGCCCAGCCTCGCCATCGCCCGACGCCGTAGAGCTGTGCTGTACCACAAGGAAGCGGAGTAGTAGTAGTAGTAGTAGTAGTATGCTCGGCTCAGCTCTACAGCGGGGTCCCACGAGGGAATAGCCGGACTCTAGGGGAGAGAGGCAGCGAGCTCGACCATGAAGGGAAGGTAAGTAGACTGCAAGCTCTCCCAGAGAGGTAGTACAAAGTAGCTAGAGGCTACAGTATGAGTGTGTAATTTATAATGTCAGTCCCTCCCGCTCTATCTGAGGACCCATGGTACTCTATCGTAGATAGTTACCCCAAAGTTTACCCACGATTTGATGACTGACAATCGGGATTGTCTTGGCGCCTGCCATAAGCGCCCACCGTGCGAATCTGGGTGCTTATGGTAGACTCGCCAACTTCCTCAAAAGATCTCGATGGCAACTAATACTAACTCTAGTAGTTGCTTGGGGTTCTGCTTCACGATCAACTTTGGCTCCGAAGCTCCCATGGTAGATTTCTGAATCCCGCTCACATAACCTGCCAGGATGAACTCAGGAACTCTGGACTGCTATGGACTGCTATCCGGGAGCGCTCCATAGCTCAGACTCGTGCTCTTTAGTGCCAGTATCATTTCTCTGGGGAGCTATGGAATGAATTGAAACTGACAGCTGATTAGGAAATTCTAGCACATTTTCGAAAAAATACTCATGAGTGATTTTGTTTACAACCAAACAAAAGTGACATTGAAAAGTGACATTGATGTAGGTGACTCACACGTGTACTGGCCGCATCTTACCATACGCGTTGACTTCAAATGCAACTTTTTTCTTTCGATATTGCAGTCTTTACATGAGACATACATCATAGGGTGCTGTAGACTCATTTCTTGGGCTACTGAAGAGCATAAGAGTAATGTAAGTATGGGTGAAGTGTTGGCGGAGTGGAGGGAATGGAGCTTTGAATGGAATATGATGACGTCACTTTGTTTGGTTGTAAATAAAATCACTACTGAGCGTTTTTTCGAAAATGTGCTAGAATATCCTAATCAGCTGGAATAGCACTGCTAACTCAAGCGCTTTGATCAAAACCCAGGTTTTGCAGATGCTGTTGGACTGAGGTGCCAGCTACCAGCTGCCACTCTTTCTGTTTCTCTATACCCATTTATGTTGCATTTATGTAACACACATCCAACACATCTCACCTGCACTGGTTGTTGGGAATATTGACGTCAGCCAAGCAATTGGTTTGCTCGCCAAAGTTTATCCTACTGAGATTTCTCCTGTGGAGCTTATGTGTTTTACCCTATGTTTTGTGATATATTTCTCCATATGTTTCCCTGTATGTCTCCCTATCCCTAGTGTATTTGAACCAGCATACAATATGACTTTCCCATCCGTGTTTGCTAGGGCTTCACTGCTATTAGACTGGAGTGATCTGATCTGATGATGACTTCTTCATTTTACTCCAACACTGGTCTCACAGGCAACAGTCATTCTATCCTCTGTTGCTAAAGTTCTCATCAAAGTTGCATCAAAGTTTCTTAGAGCCTCTGCCTAGAAATGGCCCATGGACTGCTACCACAGAACAACTACAGTCCAATAGTGGTGGTCAAAGGTGATATTGCTGGGCTACAGCCAGAGGCTTGGTGAATGAACTTACTGGCACAGAAAAGAAGAATGAGTTGCAGTACAGCAACCTCTCATCACTGACTGATCACTGATCAACTCAAGTTTACCATGGTCACCCGCTATGGCCTACCAATGCTAACCTTGATGTAATTACCAGACCTGACTCTTTGAAGTGCTACAAGTAACTATAAATTGCACAACCTTGAGTTTGTGTTTCTTGATCATCATCACATACTACTCCTCTGGAAACAACTAAGTATTAGAGGGTCAGCATGGGTCAGACTGCTGCAATTATTGTGGACAGTTCCGCCTTCATTACATTTGGTCCTTGGTTGAATCTGTCAGCTTTTGGTGTCTACAGTAACACATCTACTTCACTTTTCAATGCAAAAAACAGTGACTTTATGGGGAACTTCTCGGTTGAGACCAGTAGGTTCATACACTGAATGCAGATTTAAAAACTTCTGACATAGTACATTTGCCTTGAAGAATCCCCATATTTGCTGTTGATGCTTATTGGAGACTCTGCCGGGCTTGCTACCGATGGGATCTCTCAGGTAGATCTCAGGACAAATTGTTCACTCAGCACTTTTGGCAATATTCCGTCAGTCACAACAGTGATCAACACGATATCCAGTTCTGACAATATTATGTGGGAGGTGGACATAGGAGAACCCCTTCTAGGCTTTGTTGTTAATATCAACTGTTCGGGAATTATCTTATCACCAATTTTTGATTATGCTCTGCTCCCGCCGACACCCACCTCGTCCCTGGACAATCAACTTTTATTTGTAAACTATACAGATAGCACTATTATGTCAGAAGGAGGGTGGCAGGACTCTGTGCCCAGCGGCAGGCCCGGAAAGTCAAGTGCAACAACTGGGGATACAATTAAGTTCCCCTTCACAGGTCTGTAACTTCCTTAGATTGTCCTTTCTATTGTGGATTATATATTTGAAAAATCAGGATGGAACATAACACTCCTTGGTTATTTTGATGCAAACACTCCTGGAAACATCACCCTCGGCGTTACACTTGATGATCAACCACCAGTCCAGCTTGACTTTGGGGGTGAAGCATCAACAGCCCCTTCAAACTACTTTGAATACTTCGCTCTTGTTCAGCAGAATTCAAATAGTGGAAATCATACATGTATGGTTACAGTTGAGGTTCTGGAAGCTTCACTATCCCAGATCTTTGGCTTTCGTGGATTCACCTACATTCCTGGTTTTTCTACATTGAATGACATGCCTGATCTCTCTGTATCAATCTCATCCCAGACATCTCCTACTACATCATCCCCTGCATCAACCTCATCCCCTCCCTCAACCTCATCTCCTGTTGGGCCAGTGCAATCTTCTCATCAGGGGTTGCATGGTGGGGCTATTGCTGGTATAGTTATTGGTGCCATTGCTGGTATATGCTTGATTCTGTGGGGGGCATGGTGGAAAGCAAAATGGAAAAGAGTTCTATCGCCATCTCAATCATGGGTGGCTCAATCAACGTCAGGTAGGTAGTAGTTCCATCATTGATGTTCCGTGCATGTATACCTTATCACAATCTTATCAACTTTTATTTCAGCCCAGGAGACGTACCTTTCCCCAGTGGACAATATCATTCCTTTTGACAAAAGATATATCTCAGATGCTTCACCAGATATGAATCACATAACAGCAACCAATGCCCATGGCATCACTCCATTTACCAAAAGCTACATCACACCAGCAGATCTGAGTGCAGACAGAGATACAGCCCAGAATCCAAGCCAGGATCAAGAGAGGGGGGGCACTGTCATATTGCCACCAGGTGAAGGTGCTGTACATCCATCCTTGTTTCCAATTGAACCTCAAAGTAATGGAAACAATGGGAACGATGGCCAGAATGGAGATCAAACCGACTATCAAGAGCCAGACAGGACAGAGCTTCTTCTTGAGCGGCTTGATAACTTGATGAATGCCATCCAATACCCCCCTGCATATGGACAGGGAGTGTCTCACTAGTAGACAGAGAAACATTGATTGGGTAAAGAAGGGTTTATTCTTCTATACCTCATTGATTCAATGTAACGCCTACGGCACATTCATTGCCGTTAGCGCCGATATTACATAATTAGTCTACTCTTATCCTCGTACCACATACTCGTTTTGGTCTATTTCTCTAATAGAACGAGATCTTGCTCATGGTCTGAGGCATTAAGAGTCAGGGCTCTTACACTTTTTTGAGCAACCTTGTCCTGAATAGGACTATTACAGCAATATGACCACACAATAGAGATGTCCACAAGTCCGGATCCAAGTATACTTGGATCCGGAGCGCAAGTACTTGTGGCCTAAAAGGCCTGACTCGTGGGAAACGGGTCACTGACTCGCAAGTATTATCTGCAAGTACTTGCGGGTCTCACAAGTACTTGTGGATCCGCACACTAATCAAGTAGTTACAGCTATATTCACAAGTATTTACCATTATTTACTTGTATACAGTGATTGTACAGTGTATAATGCTATTAAAAACCTGTACTTTACTTGCTACACTAATTTCATACTATGGTATGAAGTAAAAATGTACTGACAGTTAGGCTTTGGATTGTAGACAGCCTACGGCGATTGGGCGCTAAAATAAGCGCTCAGTCGCTGTGAGCTGTCTACAACCTCAAACATGTGTGGCAGTACTTGATAAGTACTATAATAAATATGATACTATTAATTACTGTAAGTTTTGATCACCAACAACAAATATATGAGTTCATATTGCTTGCACAAGTCACACAAGTACTTGCAAGTCAACCAAAAATTGCAAATGTCTGACTTGTGACCCGCGCCTGACCTGTGAGAAATGGATCCTGGGATCCGTGAGTCACATACTTGCGGGTTTTCCCACGGATCTTACCTGCAAGTACTTGTGAAGACTTGGACTCGTGGACATCTCTACCACACAACAGCACAACTCAAGCCATGACTCTGTCATGGCTCTGGCTTACTCTTTTCTTTCTCAAATCCTTTCCATGTTCCCTCATGATCCTCTCTCACACATCTCTGGGATCCTGGACTTCTCCTCCCAGGGAATTCAACAGCTGCTAGTCAACTTTAAGCAGCTCTGGGAACAACATGGTCTTTCAGTGGCTGGTAAGGATTTGGCAGAGGCAGTGGTGCAGGATTCAACATTAAGATGTTGCTGGGCAGTGAAGGAAGAAGGTTTCCAGGCAGAGGTCTGTTTTCAGATGATAGAGTCTATTAAGAGACTGGGAGAAGAGTTTGGGATGGAACTGTCCAAATCTCAAACACCACCTCCTGCTCCAAGTTCTCCATCATTTTTGACCGCTCCTACTGCCTCATCACCGACTCCCACGCTCGCTTCGAACGCATTGAACGCATTGAAATCATCTCCACATGCTCTGACATTGGTTTCACCCTCCAAACCCACTTCCCCTTCATTTCGACTCCAACCAACCTCAGAGTTTGCACAGGAGGTGGCTGAACTGCGGAAAGCAGGCCGGAAACTCAAAGTATTCATGGATGAACATGTCATGGGGCTCGAACACACAGCTGGCACACCGCCAGCTTGTGTTCATCTCTCAAACACTCCAACCGAGTGTACACCTGTGCCTTATATTGCCCCTGTGACTGCTGTTCCACCAACAGGCCTTCGTAAACGTGTCAAACACAATGTGTATGGTGCGTTTGGTTCACTCTTGCTTCGTTCAAGTCGTTGCCCATCCCAATCTGGTACACTCATGCCATCACCCTCACCCACTGAAACTCCCCATCACCATATTTGTGCTCCCAATCAATGCTCCCATTCATGGCGCTGGAGATCTACTGTCTCCAATGTGCCACCACCATCTCAATCTGGACTTAGTGTCAGCATCCAGCAATCCGGCAATTTTCACAGGACACTTTCTCTTCTTCTGCACTTATGGAAATTGCCAGCATACTACATTGTACGTTACCTATTAGATGACTGTATGTTTCTCTTTGTTATGTTTTCCCTTTTCCATCTTTCTCTTTTGTTTTTTTTTTGGGTAAGATGGACCTGTGGGGTCAATCTAGGGGGCATGTGTAACGCCTACGGCACGTTCATTGCCGTTAGCGCCGATATTACATAATTAGTCTACTCTTATCCTCGTACCACATACTCGTTTCAGTCTATTTCTCTAATAGAATGAGATCTTGCTCATGGTCTGAGGCATTAAGAGTCAGGGCTCTTACATTCAACCACGCTCTTCATCAATTATCATATTATTTCCTACATACATTCCATCAATATCCGGGTATCCCTATTAATGATATCCCTACATCAACCCTACATAGTACACCCGTGTTCCTTTGACTTACCGGTGTGCTTTGAGTAGTTGTATACTAATTTACAGTAGCAGTGGCTGCAAGCTTACCCCATTGATATTACTGTATGCAAGGAAGGACCTGGACCTGGACCTGTATCCCAGACCAAGCATTAATAATTAACACTAGCTGGTCAGAAGTGTAATCCATGATCCAATGATATCTTGTGTCCTCAGGAAGAGGCATATCAAATCCTTGGAAATAGAAGTAGAAGGGGCTATCTGGATTCTCAGCCTTTCTGAGATCGACAAATTTAGTATGAACAGAGTCTTTGTGGACCTAAGACCCGTTACATCGGGGATTGCAAGGGCTTTTTGTTGAGCGCTCGTATATCATCTTCTTATGTTCGATTCCGTTTGTATACCAAATACTCAAAGACTGAGCAGGAGAAACATGTTTGCTCTTTTAAACGACAGCAAAAGTATCAGATACAGCAGAGGTATGAGCTACAGCAAGCAGTACATACGATACAAGTACGCGCAAAGCAGTAAATCAAATCAAAAATCAAAACAAGGCAAGCCGAGATACATATACATACATATAAAAAACCAATTTCGAGTTTAAATCCAAGATCAAATATAAAACATAGTATTCCTCATATCTGGATGAAGCTGAAGATCATCAGTTTCATCGTAACCATCCCTAAAAAAAAAGACACTCACTCCGCTCCCCCAAGATTTCTTCGCCGCTTCATAATTCCTCAGCTCCTCCGCCTTCTTATCTCCCCTCGTACTCCCACCCGCAGTTGAAGTCTTATCGTCTACCAAAAAATCATTCAAATAACACCGCCCTCGTTCACAAGCAAGGTCCGCATAGTAAGCCGGAGGTATGAGACTGACGGCGCGCGTAGCCCTTGCATAGAGATAACTAAAATCGTTGGTGCCTTGTTGGATCTCATCGGCAGTGAGTAGAGTTTCGTCGTAAATGACCGTGTAGTGCGTTGCTTTTACACTTCCTTGGAGACCCGCGTGCGCTTGGAGATAAAAGTCATATTCGAACCTATAATGTTGAGTTGAGTGAACGATCAAGGGGACATAGAACAAGAGATAGGCCGTACACGGCGGTAACACCTCTGTCGACGACTGTTCCTGGTCTTGTATTCCCATTTCTGTCAGCATGAGCAGAGTCTGTAGGGAAAAATCTGCAAAGAAAGTAACGATTAGCATTGGGTGACTTGAGCCTTCACCTAGTCAAAAGGGATTTACATACCTAGCGTGATGGCGCTTCCCACAGATGACGATGGACAAAAGTGGCTTGTAAGGAGTCTTTCGTTGCCCCGTGCTGAATTTTTGGAACGCCTTTCTGATCTGCGGAAGTTCTTCGTTCAAAACGGTATCATATTGGCCCTATTAAAAGGTAAGCGAAACTCAGAATGCGTAAAGATTGTGGACTGGGGGTTATACCTCTGAAACACCGTCTCGGAAAACAAAGATACGTTCAGGCAGTGCTTTGTTCTTGGCTTCGTAGACTTGCAAGCGCTCCACCATCATATCGCCGAGTTCATCCAGCATCTGCAAATAAGCTTTATAAGCACTACGACTAGAAAAAAAAAAAGTATACTGACTTCTTTGACTTCATCTGTCTGTTGCAACCTGAGACTCGCAGGATACTGAACAAAATCGTTATCCACGCTTGCGACCACAGCCGCGATCGATGGTGTCCCTGCTTTGCTACCTATACTAAAATAAGCCCAGCTCAAAGAATCACTGAAAGAATGTTTCGAACCTGGACCTCTGTGCGTCACATCGATGCCCACCATCATAGTCGTCTTCTTACGGAGCCATCTCATTGCATTGTCGTCGAGCTAGAAAATAAAGAGTCAACCTCGTTGGCAGAAATACAGTATTCGATATTCACCTTATGATTTATTCCTCCCAGCTTGGTATTCACTTTTAGCGCTACATTCGAAAAATACTGATCTTGCTTGTTTGGCTCTTTATCCACGATCTTCGAGGTAAGCATGTGGACGGTTTGGATGCCTAATTCGACGTCACCAATGCGCTAAACAGATACTCCATCAGGAATGGAACAAATGACCGCAGATATTCAAAGCCTACTTTGATTCCAGGATAGATGAAGCTATCGCGTTGAGAAAGAAGCACAAGAACAAATGCAGGTTTTCCCTTCAATATCCCGAGATGGGTCTTCAGCACTTCACGTATCTTGTTCAGAGACCGAATTCGACCTGGGTCTTCGTTAACATGATCAAGAGCCACGGTCAGCAGAGACGGCCGACTGCGTGGGACGGACATTCCGCTCTTCCGCATCTTCTCCGCAAACCCTTCGACGAGCCCAGACAATCGGGGGTCATCCGGCCCAGAAAAAGCTGATGGACCATCCCGCACTACTAATACCGACCAGTTCTGAATTTGAGCTCCACGATGAAATTTAACATCGAGAATATTCCAGGCGCCATTATTGACGTTCGGTGGTCTTCCTTCACGATAGCTGAGACGCGGAGGGGGTATCTCTCGACCTGGAACAACAGTCATTTCGTTGCTTATCTCAATGCCAAACGCATCGGAGGGTGATGTGGGAGGAAGAAGACCTAGTGCTGAAAACCCATTGTTGACGATGGCATTTGCGTTGACTGCTGGAGGATTGCAGGCAACTTGAATCATCCGCGTTACCTGTTGTTCGCTGAGTTTACCACGAAACGGTTGGCCGGCTTCTATCACGCAGATTTCGGCAGGGAGGTAGGTGCGTTTCTTCACTCCAACGTCAATGACCGGGAGGTCAGTCGCGTGTTTGAGTTTGATATTGTACTCTGCCAATTCATGAGTAGCGTACGACGCAGATGATTGGAAGCTTACCTTTCAGGAAATACTGCTCAATCGATGTTTTCTTTCCATACTTGTCAGAGTCAAAGGTTGTGTTTCTCGCGGTAGTGCTCGCGACGTGTTGGATAGTGTATCGACGTTTGTAACCGAGATGAGTGGTAGTAACTTTGACCTTCTTTACGAGCTCGCGAGGAAGCGAGGGCATCGCACCACGAGAATTTCGCGAGAACTCCATCAGCTTATCAGCCAAGTTGCCCGGATCGATGAAAGCAGTCATGCAGGCATTCCTAGATGAAGAAAAGTGGGCGGACATTCCGTGGCTACTAATAGGTGACTTACACATTAACCATGAGCTGATTATACGTAGGCCGGACTGAAGCAAAGAAGCCTTGATATGCTGTAATTCCAGGACTGAGAAAGGAGCCTGTGGATGACGTTGGAAAAAAGTATTTGTTCTTTCCCACTCTCACTCCAGTTCTCGAGGCATGTTGTTGAACGATAAGATTGAGAGCAGAAAGCAAGGGAAGGGGGTCATAATCTCGGAACTCGGACTTGCCAGCCATGTAACTGCGGTCCAGATGGTCAGAGTTTCATAAGATATAAACAACAAAATGACCCACTTGGTGAGCCGGTCTGGATCTAGTTCTCGAGTAAGCTTGATCGAGACTATGTACACAGTTGCGTTACTCTTGGGGCCAGAGGCACCTTCCTCGTAGTAAGGAACGGGGATATCAAGAGGTTGAGGAAGTTGTTTGGCCGACACAAGCCTGGAGCTCTTGTCGTGGGCAACATGGGGAAGGAAAGGTCGAAACGCCGTCGTTTGTTCGAGTAACGAGATTATGCGCTCCTTGAGACGGTTGATGTCGGTCTTTGGAGCAAATTCAACGCTATAGTCAAACACTGGTGTACGCAGAAGACGACGGAAGGGAAAGAAATTGGCACGTAAGGTGATTGGCACACCAACTGTACCATACCCAGGCCTTAGTGGACGACTTGGATCAGTGACTTTCAGAGCACTGAAAGCTTTGACAAGTGAAAGATCGTTGGTTGCCTGTGACAGCCTCTGATCAACAGTTGCAGGACCTCTGAAGATGACTGAGCCAGAGGGACCGCCTCTTCCTCCTCCTCTGCCGCCTCTATCTCCACCGCCTCGTCCTCTGTCTCCACCACCTCGTCCTCTGCCACCTTGAAAGTCACCACCACGTCCTCCGCCACGTCCTCGTTGTTGGCTCATGTTGGTTTGTGGGTAAGCTGTAACCGGCCGCTGCAACGCCGGAAGCTAAACTTCCAATCTTGTCTACACATGAGCGCCTAGACGGCACGACATATTCAATCCCATTGCGTGCGCAGCCGCTGCGTTGCCATCCAATCGATGTTCCAGAAAATATTCGTGGGGCAAATTTCGTGTACTGAAAGAGAAGCTTTGCCTTGTCTTACTAGAAATAATTGAGGTGCAAAAGTGCAAAAAAAAACAGAAACAAAAGTTGGCGAGTTAGGCGCTTCCTAAGGCATTTCTCGGCGCTAGTAATCCGACTCCAACTTGCCGACAACGTCGAAATTGCGCTGAAGTATTGCTGAGGTGGTGTAGATAGTAAGACGAAGGTGAATGGATATCGATGGATATGCTGTGATCAGATATGTGAAGAAGCACTAGCAATCAGGTGCTTTGCGCACATGGCCATGCATGTTGCAATGGCATTTTGCGGAATGCTGTATGCACGTACGTACAGTACAATTTCTTTCAGCTCTCCTCGGAAGTTTTATTACTCCCACATATAACAGAGAACTCGGGAAACCTGGCTCCTGGCAGCTAATCCTTCCATTGTTATGGCTTAGAAGCGCAGAAGCCCTTAGTGTATAATTTCAATATATGCATCTGCCAGGTAAGCCGACAGCCTTGCACAAGGGCTAGATAAATGTGTACCAAGTTTATGACAAAAGAAGACAATCGAGACCACACAACATGAAGCTTAAGGTGGTTCTCTGTACGTCGCGCAACAGTAAGTAAGTTTGAGATACTTAATCAATATCACCATTTGCATCTCGTGTCATGGTATATTCACATAGTAGCGACCCAGCCACAGAAAGAAAGCAGTCTATCTCCCGAACCTGAGGCCGATCCCCGAAAGGTAGCATGTATGCCAATTGTTCATGAATCCTAGAATAAGTACACTTGTTTCATTGAAATTTCCTCTCGTACAATCCATTGGATGGAATCGGAACAGGTCGCCAGTAACCCAACAGCGTCTGGGCAATGCTAGCATAAAGATTGGAAGCGACACTGATTCCTGATTTAGCGAACAAGATTACGCGTGCTAACATTGGAACCAAGAGCTGGGCGAACTCCTGTATGAAGATAACATGAGAGGGAATTCACAGCATCGTTCCCCAGAGATTACGCACCTCTGTATGGTAAAAGTCTTCTTGGAACGAAATGTAATATAGACCATCCTTCTCTTCGAGTGTTACACGGATAAGTAAACTGGAAAGATGGCATCAAACAATGTCAATGAACGATGTATTTCTGCATCCACTTACTTTGACCAAACAGGCGTGAACGGCGAAAACCGAATGTGAAATATCTGCGACATATCCAGGAGTAGGATGTGATCTTTTTCGTCGTACACTGAACCACGATTACGGATTTTCCAACCCAGCAGAAATCAACTTGCCAATTTTGTTCATTTTGCCGATAATTGTTGGGCTCAGAATGCGATACCATCTATACCACTAGTTCTATTATCTTCATGTTAGTACGTGGAGAATTCTCACTGGTATATTCCCAGTAACGTTTCTCTAGAGTTCTGACCGGGAGAAACATAGCACAAGGGATGCTTGAAGCCGACGTTCGGGGCTACGAATTTCTCGAACGCTGCCTTTTGGATATCTGGAGTTTCGGCTGTAGTGAGCAGCTTGAAAGCCGATGAGAATAGGTCCTATACTCATAGACGCCAGACGCGTAACAACCAACTCACAAAAACTACGTGGGTGATTTCTCTTTCGGGATCCTGCATGGAGGCAGAGGACAAAGCAGCAACATGAGAAGAAGCATTACCTGACGTCATGTCCATGTGATCTTACGGTGGCGCACAGACGCGTCTCGATTCGAAAGATTATAACGCCTAATACCCAAAAAAAAACAACGGAGATATCCTATTTATTTTTTGTAGCAAGACTCGATTCGAATGACACAATCTCTTCATACAGTAATTCTTTGAGTTGTTTCCTAGAAAGCTGTTCTTTGATATCTAGAAAAAAAATGAGAGGATATAAAAGGCAAACGAATAAAAGAGGCTCACCGTCAAACGAGAATAAATCTGCATCCATAGGAAGCGCAAGAGGTTCGTCTGGTGAGCAAAATCAGGTAATAAATTCCTCAATCAAGATAGATAGATGTTACCTTCTGCATCATGATAAGCAGCGACGTATGGATGTTCTAAACCTTCCTCTGCAGTCATTCGATTGTCGGATCGAAAGTCTATAGCTTCGGCTCAGCAGGGACAAGTAGTAGGCAAGCAGCGGTAGGTACTTACTAGTGTTCTTTGCAAGAAGTCAATGGCCTCTGCGGATGCAAGGGGAAATAAGGCATTGAAGTCCTGCCTCTTCCGAATAGGCATCGAACGTAGGTATTCCTAGATCTGCGAGGTGTGATAGCATGGAATTCTTCCAAGGTAGGGGTACCTGAAATAAATCTCAGCAAAGCAGAAACCAAGGAGAGGCGAAAGATATTAACCAATGACATGCAGTATTAGCTCAAGTTGGTGCCTATAGTCTCGCCCAGGGAATAGCGGACGTCCACAGATTAATTCCCCGAGGATACATCCTACCGCCCACATATCAACGCCTACCAGTATTCAGTTTTCTCAGTAAGCAATCTGTTATCGTCGAAGGTTCGCATTGGAACTTTAGCGCGGTCACGGGCTGGCTTACCTTGGTATACGTGTTCATTGACAGCGAAAAGCTCCGGGGACGATACCATCGCGTTGCTACATATTCTACAGAATGAAAAGTTCATCAGCGGTTGGTTCGAGCGTAAGGAACCGATAATACCTGTCAAATTTCTCCCGCCAGTATCCGTAGTAGGAGATGAAGGTTGAAGACGCGCGAGGCCAAAGTCGCAAATCTTCAGATCGCAATTTGCATTTACAGGAGATTCGCTGGCTTGAGGTCACGATGCACAATATCTGCACTATGTATGTCTTCAGCCACGCAGGGTTTGATAAATGAAGTACTAGAGATGCAGCTCAATGAGTCTTAGCGATATAACTGTAAGTGGGGCGGGATGCTTCACCTGCGCGTGATCATCCGAAAGCTGCTGGGTGCGAATCACCTTATGTAGATCCGTCTGCATGAGCTCTTGGATTACTGTAAAAATATTTCGACGACAGTGTTGTAATGAGCATATTAAACTTGAAACCCTTGTGGATGTGGGTACACACAATATAATTCCTGGAATGAGTCTAGCGACTCTGGTTTAACCATATCCAGGATGGAAACAATCTATCAAGCGAATCAATGTCAGGGATGAGACTACCGCCTAAAAGCTGAGCTTACGTTTCCGTTCACGCTTGACTCTGGAAAAAATATTTTAAGAGCTTCACTTCTCGTAAGGTCCGCAAGCAAAATAGTGTGTTGCTCGAAGGGCAGGACCTTCTTGATAGCAACGCGTCGGCGAGTGGGTTTGTGCAATGCTGCCACAACTTGACCGTATGCGCCTTCGCCTAGGAGGTATAATAGCTCATAGTCTTCTCCTGTAAAAACCGTAATACATCAAGGGGTGATACAACATAACGGACACATGCGTACCAACAGCGAATGAGGGCAGCGGTTTGCTGCTTTTTTCTTAGTTGGTGCTGCTTGCTGCATAGGTAGGTCGATTTATAGAGAAAAAGAATGGCACGGGAGCCTTGCAAGACAGAACGAATGGCGGGTGCGCGCGCAAGAAGCTCAAACGGCCTTCCAATGCGTCAGCCAACGCGAAAAAACAAATCCACAGGCCACTGAGAGTCCAGAGTCGAGAAGAAAAGGCTGTACTTATTCGATATCAGGGTGGTCGCTTTTATACGCGAAATGAGCAGGACCCTGAGGTACCCATCGCAGCGTTGGGAGGTTGATACAATGATCCCGGGAAATTAGACGCTTCTAAAGTGAAACAACGGGTTACGGGTCAAAGGCGGTGAGCGCTATAAGCCCTACTTAATTTTGTGGATCATCACCGGTGCCAGACGATGCGGAATCCGGACGATCGCCTTCAGCTAAACGCGTAACTCATCCCTGAGGTAGATGAATGTGCTTGGTCACTGCTAAACGAGGCAGATCCTGGCAGATCTCGAGGTCTCAAGCCCCGAACTGAAGCCTCGAGCTCAAGGTCGAACAATACTACTACTAATTAACAAGTTTCGTGATCTGATCTTAACGGAAGAAAAGGAAAACAACGCGTCTGAGATTCTGGAGAGCGCATCACCGCCAATCGGAATCCTTTGCCTGAACAGTTTTTTGTCCAATTTGAATAAGTCCTCGTCTTCATCTGCCAGCTTTTTTCGCGCATGACCTAGACAAGCCTGAACACCACACGTATACTGAACCGGGCCCCTCATTTGCGAACGCACGAATAACATACATATCATACAAATATGGATACAAAGGACTCGGATATTACGCACAACAGTAGGCGAGCACAGCCTCTCCAACATACCTTGTATTTTGTTTGCGTGCGCTGTTTCGCAGGGTGTACGCCACTACCCCACCCCGTAGTTACTGTTACTGCTACCAGCTGCTACTCCACCCTCAAGAATTAGCAAAACAGAACGAATCTTCGGAAACCACATGCACGAAACCTCAGCATCAAGATTCGATATTATTACCTTCCAAACGTTCCAAACGTAACTGAGTATGTATGTTGCAGATCAATGAAATTCAGCTTCAAATCTTCTCGTAACTGTTATTCTCGGTGGTGTCATGGCTTGTCAAGGTGGGGCGTGTTGCTGGGACCAATGAGCATATTAAAACTTGCATCTGCAAGGCTGCCACCAGGTTTGCTGGACCTTCATTTCAAGGCAAGTGAGGACGTGAACATTGAAAGACTATTCGATTCGCGAAACCGTCATCCGTATCGTTTCGAACCGTAGAAGGTGTATGTCCAATACGATAAAATAATACAATAGTCTCCAACGTATACACCCGAGTGCGCGCGACTCATTCTTTCTTCGCACGTTTCGTTCGGAAAGATTCAAGACCCCTCAGCCGCTCTATCAATGTGGGGTGTGAATGGTGATAGGCCGAGTATCTGGTAAACCAAACCAGATGAGCGCGAGGAACACGCTGGATAAAGGAAAAACAGCACTTACAGCCAGTCCACCCAAACCGTTGACAAGTTCTTCACATGCAAAGTGATCAGCGCTCGCCCAAGCCTATCACCCATGTCATTCATGCTCTTTTCGTTCAACTTGTCCTGGAGTTCGCAAGCGAATCTATCTGCTTCCCATTCAAAGTGCCTGCTGACTGCGTTCATACCGATGCTGATGAAGGCTTCGAGAGGGTAAGGATCATCTAACAATGAAATGTGTTTAGTAAGGATCCGGTCCCCTGAGTTAATTAATTTTACCTGGAATAATAGGAAGGCTACAATGGTAGGTGGTGCCGCAGAAACGAGTTTGGGAAAGTCGAATGATCTCAGCAACGGAGGAGCATGCAGGAAGGCAGGAAAGAGCGCGAGAATGGTGAAGATGTGTATTTGGGAAATGGCCATCATTTTAGTCGGATGAAGATAGTACCAGTGGCCAAGCTCGTGA